>CM076978.1:3967885-4015385 GCA_039105355.1 Benthosema pterotum
GATGCTAAGTAATGCTAATTATGCTAAGTAATGCTAATTATGCTAAGTGATGCTAATTATGTTAATAACGCTTAGAACGCCAAAAGGCGTACCCACATTCATTGTTTTAGACGTGTGTTCACCGGGAATTACTATATTGCCGCTAAACATAGTCACTTGGTCCATCCAACGCGATCTGAGCTGTGTTCAGATTAAAAAGGTCTAGAAACGCCTCAGCGTTCCACCTTCATTTTTTGATCATGTATTGAGGCTGCAGGGACGAAAACCTGGCAGTAATTACTAGTGATACAGCAATAACCGATTTAGGTTATTGTGCAGCACATATGCCACGGTAATACACGTAGAGCTTCAGCAGGGGCGGATCTAGGCATGGGCATGAGGGGGGTGGGGGGGGCGATGCCCACCTAAATGCCCCGAGTTCCCCACCAAACATGATGGCATGCAAAACAACCCAGGATATTTGAGTGCTTAGATTTAAAAGTATTTGAAACAGTACTACTGCTACAACTAACTCCAGCTGTGGCACCACTAAACCAACAGCATTTCATCATTGAAAACAGAAAACTCTCTGAGTCAGACCTTTAGCTTTATGCATGCTGTGTGTCTGTTGCAACTTCAACAACAACTGATGTTATTGATGCTTATACGTGCCCAATAAAAGTCCTGTAACCAAAAATGGGATAGGTGTGGCTTCATCGCCCGCACCCAGCCGCACCCATACCATTTCCTCCTGCCCCCCCAAATGGGGAATGTTACATCCGCCCTGAGCTTCAGTCATTACACTACCGATTGTGTGTGTGTGTGTGCGTGTGTGTGTGTGTGTGTGTGTGTGTGTGTGTGTGTGTGTGTGTGTGCGTGTGCGTGTGCGTGCGCGTGTGTGCGTGCATGAATGTGTGCGCGTGCGTGTGTGTGTGTGCGCGTGGACAAACGTGCTTCAGAGATCTGCTCTCTTACTCAGCATTATCCCCCCATTACAGGTGCACCCCTCCTTTCATTGTGTTGCGATTGTGTGAGCGGGTGCATGTGTGTGTCCGTGTGTGTGCATGTTGCGTTGCACCATATTGCACACACAGCAGTCCTGTTTCACAGTGCGAGCTGCTAATACATTGAGAGGTTTCTCTTGACACACACTCAGTCATGCTAATTCACAGCTACTGTATATGCACCACGATTGTCTCCACGAAGACAGAGGCATGAGGAGAGCGTGTGTGTGTGTGTGTGTGTGTGTGTGTGTGTGTGTGTGTGTGTGTGTGTGTGTGTGTGTGTGTGTGTGTGTGCGTGTGCGTGTGCGTGTGCGTGTGCGTGTGTGTGTGTGCATGTGCATGTGAGAGATGCCCAATATTGGGTATCGGGCGTTCATATTATGTCATATGTGAGAAAACATTACCAATTACAGAACAAAAACAAAAGGTATCAAGATGGAAAGGAATGTCTGATTTGACTCTCTGAACTCAACTGCCGTAAACCGACCCCTAGTAAACTCCTCAGCACAAGAGAGTCGTGAACCAAAGACGTACAGACACAGGAGAAATCCTTCTCCTCAATAGGAAATAGGACCCCTACTGCATGGGGCCAAAATGCCACATGTTGCTCAAGTGAGTTACTTCCTGGTCCACAAACTATTTCCTAATAAGCAACCAATGGTGTCAACTGAGTGTAATCACACCCAAAAGCATGTACCTAAGAGTAGGAAGTGTTAAAACAGGTTTTGCATGGCTGGATTTCATCGGATTCAACCAACCAGTAACCAGTGTGTGCGTGTGTGTCCGTGTACTTAATAGCCTATTAAAGATTGGTCCAACGTACCATACAACGTCAGTAATGAATGGCTCTGTGCTCGATATACAGTATAAGCCTTGCGGCCGTCCAACCCTCTCCTCCGACAACAAAACGCAGCTCTTGGCGTCACGTTAACAACGTGGACGAGAGCTACGCTGTAGAAGGGTGTCACCATGGAAACCAGAGACGCCAGTGGAAGGGGTGGACCCCATCGGTGGTGTTGGCTTTCTATATGTTGGGATTCTGTGGCCACTGCGATGGAGATCGTTCACATGCTTGTCTTGTCGACTGCCTTCTCCCTAATCTCTCACACCACTGGTCCGATCCATGCCAAACTTTGCACACACACTCTCTCTGGATGCCATGATGATGAACCTCTGCTCCAAATATTTTTATATTATTCGTACAGATTTCATCACACACACACACACACACACACACACACACACACACACACACACGCACACAGGCACGCACGCACCCGCACACACAAGCACGCACACACACTCGCTCAGATCTCAGAGCTTTTGGAGCTGACAGGTGAGCTTAAAAGCTGGACTGCCGTACAGTGCATTATAAAAGCCAAACAGCGCGGCTCTGTGGCACACATAAAGAACCTTTAGAGCTGCTCCATAAAGATGAGAGCAGCAGCACTCTCTTCTCTTCACACAGACACCACAGCGAGAGAGAGAGAGCTGCAATGGAAACACATTATAGAATATAATGTTCCACAGCAGCTGCATCAAAATAACAGGCTGCGACTTCAAAGTTCAAAGCGGAATGTTTATGGAATGCAGTTTGAATACGGCTCAACATCAACCTTAACTCTTTACTATCTGAAATATTTTCATTCCTCTCCAAACACGTCCTTCCCTCTCGTCTCCTCTCCTCTATCCTCCTCTCCTCTCCTCTCCTCTATGCTCCTCTCCTCTATCCTCCTCTCCTCTCCTCTCCTCTCCTCTCCTCTCCTCTTATAACCTCTCCTGTGACTCTGTCCTGTCCTCACCCCTCTCTGTACCTCACATCAAAGCTATTAGAATTGCAGATAGAGAGAGAGAGAGAGATATGATGGAGGTCGAGGGGGTCAGAGGAGGACAGTCAACTTGAAAGCAGCGATGCTCACCTCTCCTCCTCGTCTTCAAGACAGTCCCTGACCTCTTGGCCTGACCACAACAACAGCATGGCCACCAGTCTCATGTTGCTCTATAGGCCATAGGGCCTTGGATGTCGTCGGCACTCCACACCACACCAAGATTAGTACTAGTTAACTAAAACTAACTAAAAATGAAAATAAATAAATAAAATAAATACATTTGAGTTAACTGAAACTAATAAAAACAAAAAAAATGAATGCAAAAAACGATAACTAAACTAAAACTGTAATGTCTGATCAGATAACTAACTAAAACTAACTGAAATTATACCCAAAATACCCTTAGTTTTAGTTTTTATAAAGCTTTTAAAAATGTGTTGGTGACCAGCATGAGGAGGAGATGCTTCTAGATCTTCTATCCACTACTGAGTTCCATAACACTGGGGGGTAAAATTGTGTTCTTGTGGGAGAGTGCAATCATCCAATCTAAGAAACTCAAAGCAAGGAGTGAATACCAACCTTTTCCTACTTTGGCACATGTTTTAACCCTATACCAAACTAAATAAAAACTAGCAAACCCGCTCTAAAAACTAACCAAAACTAACTGAATCAGAAAATAAAATGTGAAAACTAACTAAAACTAAACTAAAATGAAAAATCCATAACTATAATAACCCTGCACCACACATGGTCCTCATGATGTGGTTCGAATACACAGGAAAAACACAACAAAAAAAAACAACACAACTATTCTAGATCCCATACGGATCCCGTCACGTTCCTTGCTGTTCCCTGCAGGGCTCCCGCGGGATCTTAAAAAGTCTTAAAAGCATTGAATTTACGAATTTGAAAATAATACCTTAAAAAGACTTTTAAAAGTCTTGAATTTTTATATCTAGATCTTAAATTTTGCACAGTTTGTAATTTCTACGTGTCACATTGCTCCTCAAAATTTTCATTTGTCAACCGTGTGTTTGGTTTAAATAACGTAGCCAGAAAACGGCGGCGTAAACGGCGGTTTCGCACCGAGACAACAAAAAAAACTCTCTGAGTCAGACCTTTAGCTTTATGCATGCTGTGTGTCTGTTGCAACTTCAACAACAACTGATGTTATTATTGATGCTTTACTTGACTAATAAAAGTCCTGGAACTGAAAATGGTATGGGTGCGGCTTCATCACCCGTGGCGCGAAGCGGCACGGGTGATGAAGCCGCCCCCATACCATTTTCTTCTGCCCCTCCAACAGAGTTCGTGAGCGGAGCGGAGCGGCCGAGAATTCCGCTCATCGCTCTCGACGTATTTGGTCCCGCTCGCAATCCGCTCCCGTGGACCCCCTCCCAGACCGCTCACGCTCCACTCCGCGCTCTTATTCATTTGGGCAGCTCCGCGCTCCGCGCTCCGCTCAGCCCGGCCCGCTCAGGATCAAAATTTGACGGCTGGAAAAAAAAAGGGCTGCTGCTTTTTCTTTGTCGGGTATTAGGCTGCTTTCGGGCATTAGGCTACTATCAATGTCTGTGCTGTGCGCGTCTGTGCTGCCTCCTCCTACTCCTCCTCCTTCCCCCCGCAGTGGCGCAGTCTGTCTCAAACAAACGGCTATGATTGCTTATTTGCTTATTTTTTGGAACCACGGCACATCACAAACACCTAAAGTTCACCACCGACGTTGTGAACATGTCACTGCTTTCTTGTCAAATCGCGAGCTCTAAAGCTTTAGTCTTTGGAGCGGGGCGTGCGCTCAAACTCGGAAGATGTTCTTTTTCTCTCTCTCTCTCTCTCTCTCTCTCTCTCTCTCTCTTTCTCTCTTCGCCGGCTTTTGTCAGACCCGGATATAAAGTTTCACAATTCGGGGGGGGCAGGCGAAAATCTTATACGACAACAGAGTTACATTTAGGGCGTTTAGGGGGGCATTCCCCCCCTGCGCGCAGCCTTTTATCCGGCTCTGTAAATGCGCCGAAAAAAAGAAAAAAGGAAAGCAAGAACGAAGGCGACCTCGGACATTCTTTCCCCTCCGCGTTATGGACTATATCTTTGATAAAATACTGCAAAAGGTACACAGTGACAGTAGCCTAAGTTGACATTGACTCAGAACACATGCACACGGCTGCGTTGTGAGCCGTATGGCAACATTTTGCGTTGGGTCCCGTGGGCGCCGCGGGCTAAAAAAAAAAATAAAAAATCGACAACATTTTGACACTGGGCCGCGATTCGTCGACATTCCAAATATGTGTCGATTACATCCATTTGCCCCCCTCACAGCATAAACATTTAAGACAGGAGTTATATGTGCAGTTACACTGCTGTCTATATTAACCCAGACAGGTGCGGCGAATAATCTTATGCCGCGCTATTTCGTTTCCAAAATGCCATACGGGATAATAGGTTATTGATGATGTTACACTGTGGGGGAATTGGACATAATTGGGGGGGACGTCGCTGCGCTCAAACACGTTGCCGTTATGATGTGCAGTGCTTCAAAATAAATAGCGAGGTGACGCATCTAAGGCAAGATAGACAGCAAGACAGTCAGCTTACTTTTTCTTTTTTCCAATTTCCATCATGATCATCATCTCCTCCTTCCTCCCGCACCTCGGAGAGGATTTTAAATGTCTTGATCGTGTTGCTGGCACTGTAGGCCTATAGTCGCCATCTGAACCACAACCACACGTTTATGCTGTGCTACTGAACATGTGTGCGTTGTCTGGACTGAACGGCTTGGAGCGGGCTGGAGCGGAGGATAATTCTCGCTCCAGAGCGCGCTCCGACCCATTTGCAAACGCGCTCCGCGCTCACTTAAAAATCCACCCGCTCCACTCCCCGCTCCGCTCGCGCTCCGCTCCGCTCACGATTTCTGCCCCTCCAATTGGGAAATGTTACATCCGCCCTGTGTATTACATTTTATATACTGTAAATGGACTTAAAAAGGTCTTAAAAAGACTTAAATTTTACTTTAAGAAACCTGTAGGAACCCTGTCCCTGTTGCCAGGTGGAAAATGTGTCTCCACCTTTCACTACTGTCTAGCAGTGGTTTTCAACCAGTGGTCCCTGAGAGGATTCCCAGAGGTGGTCCCCAGGCTAAATGATGGAGAGTTGGTTAACCTGATGTAACTCTTTGAGAGCGAGAGAGAGTTTCATGTTTACACTCTCAAGAGTTAAAATATTCATCATGTGAATTAGCCCTGGTGTCAAAAAGGTTGAAACCCCCCTCTGTGTAGAGATGGGTATATGACACATTATGTTTTTCTTAACTTTATTTGTTGCATCAGTCAATCCTGTATATATAAACCCACTTCACACTGTTACACACACTAGGGGGCAGGGGCATGCTCAACGTGTTGTTGACAATACTGTACATAATTCCACCACATATACCTTCATTTTGTATGTAGCACATTTTTCTCCTAATTATTGCTTTTTGCAGACGGTGCGATGACAGTAACAATAGTGTGCATGGCAATGTATGCTGATGAAAGCAATTAAAGTGAATTTGCTTGTTCTTCTGTTCTATAGTGCAGAGAGGTGGAACCAGCTCAGTTCTTAATCTAATAGAAAGACTTATAGAATACTTCATCCTTTTAGCAGAGGAGACAGTGAAACATGAGGCCTGGATTATACGACTGCAACACCGCCGGTATCATTATTTAAAACTGTTGCCTCGAGTATGATTGAAGAGCCTTTGCTTTCCAAATGAAAACGGATCACTTCGGTTTTAACGTAACGCGCTATGAGCTTCTACATTCAAATGAGTGGTTCTGAAATAGTGTCAGTTTGTTGGAATCAATTATTACGTCATGATTATAATATGCCTGTCACCATCAAAACATTGTTTTAGATGTGCTCACACATTACATCATGAGTACTGAGTAGGCCTACCGCTTGTCAGCTGCAGTGGTCGATGTACTCAAAAGACAGACTTGCGCACACACACACACGCGCACACACACAAAACACACACACACAAAAACACACACGCACACACACACACGCACGCACGCACACACACACACACACACACACACACACACACACACACACACACACACACACACACACACACACACACACACACACACACACACACACACACACACACACACACACACACACACACACACACACACACACACACACACACACAGTATTCAAGAGAAGAGACAGACCGGAAGTAACATCCTTTGCACCGATCAAGATAAGATAAGATGAGATGTCCAACCGGAATCGTAGACCAAAATATGAAATATGATTTTGACATGAAGATCGTTGCCGTAAGCAGCTACTTACGAAAAAATGAATAAAAAAAAATGCTGGCAGAGTAAGCGTCTAACACAATGGGAACAAATGGTGTCCCACCATTTGGCGTGTGGGTCAAAGATACAGACATTAGCAGTGCTTGAAGGTGGTCAAAGTAAGCTAGCAAGGGTATAGTTGTGGAGCCAGTCTAATACTTTTATCTCTTCACTAGACCAGTGGTTTTCAACCGGTGGTCCGGGGACCACCAGTGGTCCTTGAGAGGGTTCCAGGTGGTCCCCAGCTAAATGATGGACAGTTGGTTAACCAGATGTAACTCTTTAAGAGCATAAAAATGAAAACAAATGGACCCTTGCGGGTCCATTTGGTTTCATGTTTACGCTCTCAAGAGTTAAAATATTCACCACCTCCATTAGCATCAGGTCTAGACAACTAGAGTATGTAGAAGATTAATAATGGTCATTTTGATCTGTATGTTGGACTGTTTTGTTTCCCCAAATCCAGCCTGGAATTGTTGGGGGGGGGGGGGGGAGATTCTTTTTTACACCCTCAAGAGTTCAAATATTCATCATGTGAATTAGCCCAACTTAGTCTACACAACTAGAGAATGTAGAAGATTAATGGTCATTTTGATCTGTATGTTCCAGGCTAGCATCTAGCACATTCTAGTGCATTTTGGAAGTGCCACTAGTGCATTTTGGATCTTGGCAGTTGGCAACACTGCCTCCAGCAGCGTGAGCACACTAGTTTGCCTGGCCTGGGCCTGGCACCCTGGCACCCTGGCCTGCCCTGAAAAAAAAAAAAAAAAAAAAAAAAAAAAAATGTTCAGGCCACTAGGTGGCACAGGCCCCTGGACAAAAGCAAAATAAATCTTCAGTTTTGGGGTCTGTGGGGCTAAAATGTCAAATGTTTTTCAGGTTTTCAGTCATGGAGATGAGGGGAGATGATGCTTCCTTCTCCATCAGTTTCTGCCATAGAGGAGCGTCCGACCATACAACCGGCAAACAATGACAGGAAAAAGAAGGAAAGAAGGGGGGAAAAAACAAAAACAACCTTCCGGAAAAAGAGGGAAAACCTCACAATAGCGAGGAGCATGTTGGGAAGCAGAGAGAATGGAAATGCTAGGGGGGGAATGAAAGGGGGTCTAATTGCTCCTCCTCTCTTCTCCCATATCCTCTCCTCTCTATCCCTCACCCCTCATTTTTCCCCCATCATCATTCTGACTTGGCTTATACTTTCTCTCGTTTCCCGAGTTGGCACGCGGAAATCGTTGGCTCCATGACAGATGAGAGAGAGTGAGAGAGCATCCGAGGAAGAATAAAAGGCGATAATCGCTGCAGAGCACGAACATGCGAGGTCAGGAGGGGTTAGAGCAGGGGCGGATGTAACATTTCCCAATTGTGGGGGGGGGGGGTATTTCACCTCAACACCAATCCAAAACACAAAACCTCCTCCTCCAGGAGGGGAGACATAGAGAGTGAGAGTGAGGCAGATCTAGGCAGGCATGGGCTTGGGGAGGCCATGCCCCCCTAAACAAACATGCAAACAACCCAAATTTCAAATATATTTCAAGTTAAAGTGCTTATAATTAAACGATCACCATTTCAAGCGAAGAAGCCACCCCCATACCATTTTCAGCTGCCCACCCCAATCACCATTTGGGAAATGTTACAGTACATCCGGCCCTTCACACACACACACACACACACACACACACACACACACACACACACACACACACACACACACACACACACACACACACACACACACACACACACACACACACACACACACACACACACACACACACACGCGCGCGGCGCGCAGTGTGTATGACTGTTTTGTTTTCTCTGAAATCCAGCCTGGTTTGTGGACAAAAGCAAAATAAATCTTTTGTTTGGGGTCTGTGGGGCTAAAATGCTGAATAAATTGTGGGCCCTGGCATAGAAAAGGTTGAAAACCCTTGATCTACAATATACAGCTGTTGATTCTACATAGTTACTCAAGTACGGTGGGGTGGTAGTATTCTCTCTGCCACTGACAACACCATCACCACACCTTCCCGTGCACACAGGCCTCTGACTCCAGCAGCCACCGCTCACACCCGTTTAGCGCCATGCGTTTACGCTTCGCCACCTTCCCTGACGTCTCACAATGGGATGAACACCAGGATTCACACACAACAAAAGGACTTTAGAAGCTCCTCCAAGCGAGACTTGGACTTTGTGTCCAAGTGTGTGTGTGTGTGTGTGTGTGTGTGTGTGTGTGGTGTGTGTGTGTGTGTGTGTGTGTGTGTGTGTGTGTGTGTGTGTGTTTTGGGGACACTGTGATTGCGCGATGACCTGCATTTGAACCCCATCATATCCAGGGCCGTCTCTAGGCATGGGCATGGGGGTTGGCAATGCCCCCCTCAATGCCCAGACTGCCCCACCAAACATGATGGCATGCGCAAAACAGCCCAAATTTGTGGCAGCACTAAACCAACAGCATTTCATCATTGAAAACAGAAAACTCTCTGAGACAGACCTTTAGCTTTATGCATGCTGCGTGTCTGTTGCAACTTCAACAACAACTGATGTTATTATTGATGCTTTACTTGGCTAATCTAAGTCCTATAACCGAAAATGGTATGGGTCTTCATCGCCTGTGTGCCGCACTCATACCATTTAGCTTGCCCCCCCACTTGGGAAATGTTACATCCAGGCCTGATCCTGATCCTCTCTCTCTCTCTCTCTCTCTCTCTCTCTCTCTCTCTCTCTCTCTCTCTCTCTCTCTCTCTCTCTCTCTCTCTCTCTCTCTCTCTCTCTCTCTCTCTCTCTCTCTCTCTCTCTCTCTCTCTCTCTCTCTCTCTCTCTCTCTCTCTCTCTCTCTCTCTCTCTCTCTCTCTCTCTCTCACTCGCTCTCTCTCTCACTCTCACTCTCTCTCTAACAAGACTCATCTTTTGAAGCATGCTGTTTAATTTACTAAAATGACATGTAATCATATGAGAAGTCACTGCATGCTGACAAGTTTCTTTTTTTGAGTCAGCACAACTTTACTGTCTCTCACGACAATGACACTGAGACAGAAGTGTTTTTTGGCAAAGCATGACCAACACGAACGAAAAAAGCTAAGCATACGTTAGTGTGAAAAAGCACCCTAGATTTGTTAGCAAAACAAATGTTTTTTTTGTTTTTTTTGTCACACAAACGTAATCTTCCCTTTGTGTGTGTGTGTGTGTGTGTGTGTGGGGGGGGGGGGGGGGGGCAATATCTAATTAGTAAGAAGTTAAAAAAATGTTAGGATATAACACATTTTATTTATTTTTTAAAACTATTTATTTAGGTAGTTAGGTAGTTAGGTAGGTAGGTAGGTAGGTAGGTAGGTACGGAACTCCACTCACCTCGGCAATCTCCCAGGCATGTAGTTGCAACATGAAATAGGGCTATAGTCTCCATGGATGATAATAAGCTTTTCTGACTTATGCATTCCCACATTCACAACCCATTCTAAACACGGTGGCTTATCCCTCTATAGCTTGTCCTCGGATGAGCCGTCTATTGTCGCTTCTCCATGCAACCAACAACATCATGCTGTGGCTACGCATTAGTACAATGGTTTTCAACCAGTGGTCCCTGAGAGGATTCCAAGAGGTCCACAGGCTAAGTGATGGAACGCTGGTTAACCAGATGTAACTCTTTGAGAGCATAAAAAATAAACCAAATGGAACCTGACGGGTCAAAAAATATTCACCATTTGAATTAGCCCAGGTCTACGCAACTATAGAATGTAGAAGATTAATGATCCTTTTGATCTGTATGTTTGACTGTTTTGTTTCCGAAATCCAGCCTGGAATTGTGGACAAAAGCAAAAGTAATCTTTAGTTTTGGGGTCTGTGAGGCTAAAATGTCAACAAATTGTGGTCTGTGGCTCAAATTCTGAACAAATACTGGTCTCTGGTTGTATGAAAAAGGCGGAAAACCACTGCATTAGTATACAGTATATGCAGCCACATGACACTCATTCTAACCACGGTCGCCAGCAACCTTGTGCAACCACAAACGTAGCCATCCTAACCACCGGCATTAGCCGTCCCACACCGTTATTAGCCGTCCTTATGCGACCGCATTAGCCGTCCTATAGCCCATTGTGGGCAGCATTAGCCACCGTAATGCCTCATGAATACCGCGGCTCCGCCGTCGCAGCTCTTATTCTTCCTCGCGGGGGGGGGGAGGGGATTAAACGGTGTGTGCAGGTATTATGTTTATTGGGCGAGGAGCATGTTCCGTCATGAGCTTTAAGCTGCTACAATTCAGCACACCAATTAAAAAGTCTCCCCCCGTTCACATTTAAAACTTAAAATATATCTGCGCGCAGCGCCGGTAATTGGTGCGGGCCGTCGCCTGCGAGAGCCTTTACAATGAATGTTATTGTCCCTTAGGGGAGGAAAAAAATGAACATCCCAATGAACTAATTCCCCTGCACCACATCCCATGGTTTATTGGCTTATGGGGGGGAGTTGGAGCTATGCTAAATGACCCCGCGGCTTATTCTGTGTTTTATGCCGAGTCAATTCCTTATACTACGGAGCAAAAGCAATCTATAATAGATAATCTGCTTTGGCATTAAAATGACAAATGGATGATAAGTGATAACAAATGGAGTATAACGGCATAGTATGTGTTTTGACCATGCAGTGAGGCAACATGTCAAAACAAAATGACACATGAGCAGATATAGAAAAAGGGCAAAAAAATCATCACACATCTAGTTATGGGTTAAAAAATAAATAAAAAAAGTATCTAGCTTAGCCCTCCCCACGACAGCAGTTTATGGGATGGGCGCTGTCAAAGTCGATTTGATTGGTTCATACACCAACCAAACAGATGATGTTGTCGTCAATCATGTGGCTATGGCTAGCCAAGTTGTTAACAAGCGCTACTAGCATGCGGACAATTAGAGTTCCCCTTTTTTACGTGACGATGTTTCAAACTCCTGGAATTTATATGGCAGGGACTGAGGCTACAGATTCATGGACATCACTTTGTTTCCACATGCAGTGAGAGGATACACTTTACATTTTGGCATAAGAGATTAACAGTATCTATGTCTAACGTACGTTTGGCGTCTTTTTGTGACCACTGGGGGGCACAAAAGTTTTTTATTTTTTATTTTTCATTTTTTTAGGTGAGTGCCTAAAGCAGTGAAAGTGTTAAAGTAATACATTACAGCAAGTTTAGAAGAACACCGACGTGCTACTACATTGCGCACCACACACACACAAACACGGTCGCCGCTGCTGCTGCTCTCGACTCAGTGTACGTGCATGCACTCATTGTAATGACCCTGAGGAGCGAGTCATCCAAGTCAGCTTGTCTCAATTCAAGTTGAGTCCCAACTATTTTACCTTCAAGTCTGAGTTGAGTCGCAGCAAAAATACGAGTCAGTACGACTCGAGGCTGCTAGCCATCAATTGTCTGCTAGCATGCCATCACCATACATGCATGCCCACGCACAGGCGCACACTAACACACACTCCGCTGTTGATTAGCTAGGTACTTTCGCCACTTGACACCGTCCGCCATACGACAGTTTTAATGTAGGCTATACACACACTGCTGCAACACGTGTAGGGGTCAGGTGAGAGAGAGAGAGAGAGAGAGAGAGAGAGAGGAGGAGAGAGAGAGAGAGAGAGAGAGAGAGAGAGAGAGAGAGAGAGAGAGAGAGAGAGAGAGAGAGAGAGAGAGAGAGAGAGAGAGAGAGAGAGAGAGAGAGAGAGACGAGGGGGCATTACCAGAATAAATATCAGGATAAATCACAGGAGGACGGAGAGAGCTGTCGAATAAATTTATCCCGACCTATTGTTACCCCTGTATCTCTCTGCACAGAGGCCATAAAGAAGATCTGTGTGTGTGTGTGTGTGTGTGTGTGTGTGTGTGTGTGTGTGTGTGTGTGTGTGTGTGTGTGTGTGTGTGTGTGTGTGTGTGTGTGTGTGTGTGCACGTGTGTGTGTGTGTGTGTGTGTGTGTGTGCGCACGTGTGCGTGCGAGAAAGAGAGATTATAGGTATGACCCTGATCTCATACTGCGTGCGTGTGTGCGCGCACGCGCGCACACACACACACACACACACACACACACACACACACACACACACACACACACACACACCACACACACACACACACACAGGCCTAGAGGGGCTCATCTCTGGGTCAGGGGTGGATCTAGACATGGGCATGGGGGGGCAATGCCCCCCTAAATGCCCAGTCTGCCCCACCAAACACGATGGCATGCAAAACAACCCAAGATATTTCAAATTAAAATGATTTGAAACACTACTACTGCTGCTAACTAACTACAGCTGTGTCACCACTAAACCAACAGCATTTCATCATTGACAACAGAAAACTCTCTGAGTCAGACCTTTAGCTTTATGCATGCTGCGTGTCTGTTGCAACTTCAACAACAACTGATGTTATTATTGATGCTTATACTTGACTATAATGGCATGGGTGCGGCCCCATACCATTTTCTCCTGCCCCCCCCACCCCTCCCAATTGGGAAATGTTACATCCGCCCCTGCTCTAGGTATAGCATGGTGCCAAGGGCGTGTGTTCCCCATACCCTGATAAATCAAGGCGTAATAAGCCTGTGGGCCTACGGGGTGCGCTGTGTTTACGATGCTCCGCGCTTTGCAAGGCCGCCACTGCTGCCGTGCATAATGCCAATCGCACGCACGCACGCACGCACGCACGCACGCACGCACACACGCACACACGCACACACGCACACACGCACACACGCACACACGCACACACGCACACACGCACACACGCACACACGCACACACGCACACACGCACACACACACACACACACACACACTTCAACAAAGAGCAACAAACAAATATGTATCTAAGAAGAAAGAAGAGAGAGAGAGAGAGAGAGAAGAGAGAGAGAGAGAGAGAGAGAGAGAGAGAGAGAGAGAGAGAGAGAGAGAGAGAGAGAGCACAGACTGATTGGGATGTTTTCCTTTATTGTTAAGACACCAGTTGGGTGAGTCACGACAAAAACAAACCTAAAAACAAAAATGCGTTTCATCTCGGCGCATGTCGCTATTTCTTCCCTCCCAATTACCTCTCATAACAAGCTGTTTAAATCCAGACTCCCTGTTGACATTATGTACGGAATAGCAGCAGCAGCAGCAGCAGCAGCAGTACGGCAGACATTGGCAACGAAGCAGAGAAAAAAACAAGAACGCCCCAAAGCCAAAGAGTAACTCCCTAATGGAGGCTACGTTTGGCACCAGCACTGTCGTCCTTCTCCAGAAGTTCAAATTATACCACCCAGGATTTCAGCGCTACTGTATGGTCGTATGGCTGAGCCTGTATATATTGATTAACCATGCTGAACCAAAAAAATAATAATAATAACAGAAAAAGATGTGTGCTGCATTTTCACCATTTTCAAAAATATCAGATCTACAAGCTCATAGCGTGCCACGGAGTGGTCCTCCAGGAGCTTTTTTTTCAATATCTAAAGTAATGTTAATGATGCCATGTAAGTATTGTTAATAATTCTAAGTAATGCTAGTAATGCTAATGCTAAATATTGTTAAAAATGTAAATAATGCTATTCATGCTAATTGATTCCAACAATGCTAAGCAAGTAATGCTAAGCATTGCTAATGCTAAGTGAGTGAGGCTTATAATGCCAAGTAATGATATGCTAATGATGCTAATGCTAAGTAGTGTTAATAATGCTAATATTGTTAAGCAATGCTGATAATGCTAATTGGTGCTAACAATGCTAAGTAAATAATGCTGCTAATGCTAAGTATTGCTAATGCTAAGTAAGTAAGGCTAATAATGCCAAGTCATGCTAATGCTAAGTAATGCAAATAATGCTAAGTAATGCAAATAATGTTAAGTAATGCTAATAATACTAAGTAATGCCATTAAGTAATGCTATTTATGATAATAACATCAAAAGGCGTACCCCCCGAATGTGGATTAATCTGATGGAAAGTCACCTTTTGAGTTCCCCTGCCCCCCTGCAGCCATCCAGCCAATTTGTACAGGCTGCTGTTGTTATTATTAGTGTAGTGTTGCAGAACCCCGGGGTCTTCAGGGGGGAACGTGCACGGACACGGACACAGCACTATATGCCTCCATTTCTTTATGACACTGCAGCCAATAAAGAATCAGTGTGATATTTTCCCAGGATAGTAATTAAGTGCAGTGGTCTAATTTGTCATAGTTAGTTAGAGGGAGTGGTGTGTTATGATGCCGGAATTCTTCCACCAGTGCCAAGATTTTTTTTTCCCCCAGTCAGGTCGTTATTTTAAAAAGAAAAATAACCGAGGGTCGTTGAGACGTTAATGACCAGTGTGATGTGACTTAACCCTTTCCCAGCCAACTTTTTTTTTTTTAAATGTATTTATTCATTAAAAAAAAAAAAAAAAAAATTGGAAAAATCAGTGGCTGTGAAAGAGTTAATACCCATTAACATTATTTGCTCAACACGCAAAGAGAGTTGAGTCAGAAGGCAAAGCATTCTGTCTACCGAGCTACCTTCATCCCTGCCCTCAACTATGGTCATGACTGAAAGAATGCGAATACAAGCGGACAAAATAGGTTTTCTCCGGCGGGTGGCTGCTGGCATCTCCCTTAGAGATAAGGTGAGACGTTCAGTCACTCGGAGTAGAGCCGCTGCTCCTTCGCCTGGAAAGCAGCCAGCTGAGGTGGTTCGGGCATCTGGTTAGGATGCCTCTTGAGTGTCTCCCTATAGCTTGGTCCTCAAGGCATGTCCCACTGGGAGGAGACCCCAGGGCAGACTGAGGACCTGATGGAGGGATTACATCGACTCTCTGGCCACCAGAAGGGGGTCGCTATAATGTTGCTTGCGACAGGGAAGTCTGGAGCTCTCTGGTGGAGCTGTTGCCCCCGCGACCCGACCTCGGAGAAGCGAGTTCAATAACAACCCCCCCATGAGGAAGAACAATAACAGAAACCAACGGTGGTGCTTTTTACGAATGCATTTGTAGATAACCATCTGGTTTATTTCAGTGGAAGGCCAGCCACGCAAATGTGATATGTTGTTGCGCCACAAAACAATTTCACCCACAGAATTAACCTTGTAAAGTAAATCATTCATTCTGATTTGTTTTGGTTACAGGCCCAGTTACTGTGTTTCTAAGGGAGAACAAATCTGCGAAAAAAAAAAAAAAAAAAAAAAAAAAAAAACTCTACAGAAAGCCTGCAGCAGCGCTCCAAATCAGATAAATGGTCTTGTACTGTAGGTGTGTAAAGCTCTATAGTACAGACTGGGAACGAAGGAATAACACGATAAATGTGTTTTGGTTTATGGTTTATTTAGCTCCGACGCACAACGGATGCGTTTCGGGCACTTCCTTCTAGGTACGAATAAACCATTCTGAACTGAAAAATAATTCAAAGATTTTCACACTTTTGAAAAATATCAGACCTACAAGCTCATAGCGTGCCACGGAGTGGCACGCTATGATCCCATCTTGATTATGGTAATGCTCTTGATTCAGGCTTAAGCCAGAAATCACTGTCCCGCCTGCAATTAGTGGAAAATGCAGCAGCGAGGCTTTTAACTAACACCAAAAAGCGTGATCATATCACTCCGATTTCAGTGTCACTTCACTGGCTTCCAGTTGCTTTTAGAATTTATTTTAAAATTATTTTAATTACTCCTCTTCCCCCTCACAGCACAGGTAAGGGCCTCCTAAACGTATGTACTGCAAAGTTCGTCACAAAAGGTGATCAGGCTTTCACCATTCGTGCCCCTAAAGTGTGTAATGCCTACTGGAATCTATTCGCCTCACCGACTCCCTGTCACATTTTAAAACCCTTTTAAAAACACACCTGTTTCAGAAAGCCTTTATTTATAACACAATTTTACCTTTGTCTTAAATTGTCCCTGATGCTATTGTCAATAATGCCAAGTAATGCTACTAAAAGCTTGTACATCAACAAGGTGTTCCTGCCAAAAATGAGATAAACCATGTAAAGGGGACATTTCTTGTGTGCCGGCATCCCTATACAGCTGCTGAATTTCAAAAACTAAGTCATTGGCAGCCTAAAGTTGATGTTGCCGACCGTCAGCAAAAACACAAACGTGACTAGAGACGTGCGGCGTAGTCGATTCAGTCCGCCTCGCGTTTCCAAATCAAATCGCACCTAAACAAAATGATCTGAATAAAATAATAATAAAAAAAACCTCCTCATGTAAACACTTTCCAACCCCGGCAGTTCATTTATCACCAAAAAAAAACTCCGAAAGAACAAAAGGTGTCACACCATTCATTCTACAACAGTCTGCGTTGCGTGACAGAAAGCACTCTGTCAACTAACTCCAACACGAAACAAACTGTGAGTGCAAAGCTTTGGGTAAAGTTCAGCCGAGTGGCAATCTGTAAAATGTCACGTTCTCTGCAACGTTTTAACCCGACTGATCTCTTATTAGATGTGTCAACATGATGCTGTATAATCTCTCTCTCTCTCTCTCTCTCTCTCTGTCTCTCTCTGTCTCTCTCTCTCTCTCTCTCTCTGTCTCTCTCTCTCTCTCTCTCTCTCTTCACACACAGAGGTTTTTGTGTGGACGATCTGTCTCTATTGTAATTGTCTACGTGGAAGCGACCCAGGTACAATGTCACCCCTGGGCCTGTGTGTGTGTGTGTGTGTGTGTGTGTGTGTGTGTGTGTGTGTGCGTGCGTGCGTGTGTGTGTGTGTGCGCGCGTGCGTGCGTGTGTGTGTGCGTGTGTGTGCGCGTGTGCATGCGTGCATGTGCGTGTGTGTCTACGGTGAAAGACGAAGATGGAGAGAAAGTCAAGAGGGTCGTTTAATTCAGTACGGGACTCATCCCCTATTAAAACATGGCACACATCAGTATAAGCTCCACTCAGTTACTGTGCAGTACAACTTTACTTGTATCACACCTTTCATGGCAGGAAAGGTGCTTTATAGAGCAATACGGGAAAAATAAAAAAGCAAGCATAAATCAGCATTCAAATAATAGCGGTGGATAAGGCAATGAATACAGTGAGAACAGGAACAACAACAAGGATTCTAAAAGCTCAAACTAAAATGGAGAAGCATGTATTGAGCTGTGCTTAAAAAACACACACCTGTGCAGTGTTGAGAGTAACGTCCTTAAGTACTTTAAGTCTTTACATTTTCTCATTCAGTGACGCCATTACAGTGTGTGTTTTCAATGGTTACAGTAGTAGTTACTGACAGTACATCTACATCAGTGGTTTTCAACCTTTTTGATACCAGGGCCCACTATTTATTCAGAATTTGAGCCACGGACCACCATTTGATGATATTTTAGCCGCGCAAACCCCAAAACTAAATATTTATTTTGCTTTTGTCCACAATTCCAGGCTGGATTTGGAAACAAAACAGCCAAACATACTGTACAGATCAAAATGACCATTAAACTTCTACATTCTCTACACTCATTCACATACCTGATTTGGCCCCCGGGGCCTTAGGTTTGACATTTGTGCCCCCCCCCCCCCCCCCCCCCCATACCATGCCTAGATCCACCCGTTTTCTGTGCTGGGACGGACATGGAAGACGTACAGTACAAAAATGTTTTGAGGCCGTCTATCAGAGGTATAGTGGGAGTTTGTTTACGCCGTCGGCCCCAAGAACCAAAAAAATAAAAAGATGATTCCCTGTGTTAAAGCCTCACAGTACATGAATTATAGATGCTCAGTAAGACAGACCACCAAACCTCACTCAGAATAAATAAATAAAAGTAAAAGTTTGGGGAGGGAAGCCACGCAGGGAGGACACCCTGCAGAATGTCCTACCAGTGGGCACTCATTACTGGCAGGTGTGTCAGTATAGGATACAACTGTGCACAATTTGACTTACATTGCATAAGTCAGTGGTTTTCAGCGTTTTTCATACCAGGTGCCCACTATTTATTCTGCATTTTAGCCACGGAGGACCACCCTTTGATGTTGAGTTTAGTCTTTCGCTTCCAAAATCGACCAATTTTTGGAGGTCTGAAGAAGTTTTTCTCCACAATTGAGGAAAGATAACTGGCAAAACGTTGGTCAAAATAACAATTCTTCTGCGTTTTCTAGTTGTGGTAGACTCGTAATTCAGAAAATATATTTTAACTTTTGAGAGTGTAAAATGAAACAAAATGGACCTGTAAGGGTCCATTTGGTCATTTTACACTCTCAAGAGTTACAGATCTATAAGGGTCCATTTGGTTACCAACTGTCCCATCATTTAGCTGGGGACCACCTGCCATCCTCTCAGGGACCACTGGTGTTCCCTGGTCCACTGGTTGAAAACCACTGCTATAAGTTTGTGTGTGCAGAAGTTCCTGCTGTCTCGTGATTTGCAAGAGAAACAAGTGCAGAGGTGTATGAAATCAAGCACAAATGAAAATAGCTGATCTACAAGCTCACAGGGACACATTGTGAGACCATTGATTAACACAAGCAGGACTGGGAATGCAAATACTCCCATTAAGACTGTAACTCTTGGGTCTTTGAGACCCGTAAAAAAAACCTCACCCATTCTCTCCCCTTAAGAGTTCACACCTCCATGCCCAGAGCAGCTCTATTGTTCCAGCTAATGGCTCATTTACATTCCAATTGAATTTCCAACCAGGAAGGACAAAGGTTGGAAAACAGGTTTGAGCGTTAGTGGGGGAGGAGGGTGAGGACGGGTCCACAGGACCCGCAATGACCAGTCATGGAAGGTAGAATCGCTTCTAAATTCATATTTAGAAATTATTACCGACGAAAAGAAAAACAGAGATGACTTGAATTGCATTTTTAGGAAAAGTCATGGAAGGCAAACCTTTTCAGACCATCACAGGCAGAGAAAATCCGCTTCGAAATCTCAAAAAGAGGTCCTCACGACCCATTAGTCTTTTTAGTGTTAAATTGAAATATTCTGGATGATTTTTAAACATTCGAACAAAGAAGCCACAAAACATTTTCAGATGGATGATTACATGTCAATCTCTGGTTCCTTGGTGTGGAAAAAATGCGGGGTACAATGGTTTAAAACAACATTAAGAAGCCAGCCAAAAAATAAGTTCTACACTTTAGAAACAAGCCCACAAAACCTTCCAGTTATCCAGTTTTACCTGTTATATCTCATTGACCCTGAAACTCAATGTTAATCTTTGTCTATGAGGGCGGAACATTTCCCCATTGGGGGGGGGGGAATGCTATGGGTGCAGCTTCATCGCCCATGTCCGCTTCGCGCCACAACGGGCGATGAAGTCGCACCCATACCATTTTCTGTTACAGGGCTTTTATTAGGCAAGTAAAGCATCAATAATAACACCAGTTGTTGTTGAAGTTCAGACAGACACACAGCATGCATAAAGCTAAAGGTCTGACTCAGAGAGTTTTCTGTTTTCAATGATGAAATGCTGTTGGTTTAGTTGTGCTACAGCTGTAGTTAGTAGCAGTAGTGGTGCTTAAAATAATTTTAAATATAAACACTTTAATTAGAAATATCTTGGATTGTTTTGCATGCCATCATGTTTGGTGGGGCAGTCTGGGCATTTAGGGGGGCATTGCCCCCCATGCCCACGCCTAGATCCGCCCCTGACAGAAGACAGTCAGAGACGGAGAGGCAGTGTGTGGGAAGGAGAGACAGAAGACAGACAGAGAGACAGATCAACCCACGATCTGCACACGTCGGAACTTGTGAAGACGGGAAGAAATAGCATCCATCGGCACTAGAGGTGTGCGTGTTCACACCATCCAACGCAGGCAACCGCATTATTTATTTCTCGCAAAGCAACGGGAGGCAGATAACAATAGCTGGGAGGTACAAATCGTGCCAACAGGGGCCCCGGGTGAAAAAAACTAAAGTTTTATGACTTTGGTATGGTGTGGGAACAAGGATTTAAAAAAAAATAATGATAATCACTGCAAACGGTTGGTCTGGCCCCTTCACGGTCTGCTTGCAATGAATCCAATATTAGATAAGTTGGGTTGAAATTATATAATAAAACATCTCTATGGATTCTTGTTTCTATTGGGTGTATGCTAAATAGGATAGTATTATGTAAATCTAAGTTCTGGGGAAAAAAAAGGCATCACATTTAAACATTAGGAGGCAAGCTCAACTTTGGAAAAAAAAAAAAAAAAACAACAACAACCACCTAACAAGAAAAGAAAAATGCCCAAACTCACTTATAAATAATGTGGCAACACTATTGACAAGCCATGAGCAAATAACCTATTCCACCCTCCTCCTCCATTCACGCAGACATGGGTTCCAGGATGGTTAGTGTCAGTGCCCCCGGCCCCCTCTTCCATCTGACAGCACAGTGGTTTTCAACCTTTTTGATACTAGGACCAACTTTTTGTTAAGAATGTGAGCCATGGACCACCATTTGATGACATTTTCACGGCACAGACCCCAAAACTAAAGGTTTCCTTTGGTTTTGTCCACAATTTCAAGCTGGACTTTGGGAAACCAAACAGACAAACATACAGATCAAAATGGCCGTTAATCTTCTACATTCTCTAGTTGTGTAGACTTGGGCTAATTAAGATGATGAATATTTTAACTTTACGCGCTCAAATACTTACATCTGGTTAACCAACTTTCCATCATTTAGTTGGGGACCACCTGGAACTATCTCAAGGACCACTGCTGGTCCCCGGACCAGTGGTTGAAAACCACTGTTACAGCAGACTCCCTCCTCTGATTAGAAGCGTCTCCATTTGCTAACGTTAGCTAACGTGCTAATGTGCCGCCGCAGGGGGTGACACACACACGCACACGCACACACACACAATTAAAACAGCTGTTTCCCTTGATTAAAACCATCTCCACTTTCTAGCACAGAGTAGTACACACGAGTACTACAATGTAGTCTCATACGTACTGTATTTACTTTGAGTACATGTGGAAAAAGTACCGGCATCAATTATAATTATGCTTTGAAACTACCATACATTTATTACACATGTGCATAGTAGTTATTGAGCTGGCCATGGTGCTGAAGTGTGGCATAGTAGTTCTGGAGCTGGCCATTGTGCTGAAGTGTGGCATAGTAGTTCTGGAGCTGGCCATGGTGCTGAAGTCTGGCATAGTAGTTCTGGAGCTGGCCATGGTGCTGAAGTGTGGCATAGTAGTTCTGGAGCTGGCCATGGTGCTGAAGTGTGGCATAGTAGTTCTGGAGCTGGCCATGGTGCTGAAGTCTGGCATAGTAGTTCTGGAGCTGACCATGGTGCTGAAGTCTGGCATAGTAGTTCTGGAGCTGGCCATGGTGCCTTGTAAATAAATAACTGACTAAATGCACCTAGTGATGTCATAACACTACCTACCCCTGCACTACCTACTACATTAAAGTATAATACACAACTCATCCCCGGCAAATCCATCCATATCCCTTCGTCAGTCCGAAACTTGAACAAACAAACAGCTGCTGCGACTTTTTGTTTTACAAGTTGAACAACAATTAAACAACACCTGTCCACTGTACCCCGCAATGCGTGTGACTGCTCACTGAATAAGGAAGTCGGTTCCTTAACGCTATAGCACTTTCAAGTCCCTGCAACACAAAATGGCTGCACTGCCAAGTCGTCAAGTCGTGTGGACTGCTACAAAACAAATCAGACTTGAGTGTGAAGTGATATTCATTAAGATTAATTTCCCAACAATGCTCTCTAATCTCTCTAACTGACTCCCATTGGAGTTGAGGTGGAGTTGAACATTTCCCTCCTGGGCATAATTCAAAAATTGTGGGAGATCTAGTGGACAGAGTTCACATCTGTACATTGCATGCCACATTGTTCCTCATAAGGAGATGCATATGTGCTATGCCATTAGGTCAAGCAAGGTATAAGTTATAGGCTACCTGTTCAAAGTAGTTTGCATGACATACCATACAACTCCATTTTGAACCACATTCAGCCAACCAACCAAGGCAAAAAAGTGCAAGCACCCATGCCATAGTGGTTTTCAAACTTTTTGATGTCAGGGCCCACTATTTATTCAGCATTTGAGCCACAGACCACCATTTGAGGACATTTTAGCCCCACAGACCCCAAAACTAAAGATTTTTTTGTCCACAATACCATGTTGGATTTGGGAAACAAAACAAACATACAGATCAAAAAGACCATTAATCTTCTACATTAGTTGTGTAGACTTGGGGCTAATTCAGATAGTGAAAATTCAAACTCTTGAGAGTGTAAACGCTCTCAAAGAGTTACACCTGGCTAACCAACTTTTCATCATTTAGCCTGAGGACCACATGGAACTCTCTCAAGGACCACTGGTGGTCCCCGGACCACTGGTTGAATTCCTCTCCCACAGAACAACATCGTAGATTCAGAATAAATATTGCCCATACTTGTCCATGGAGAAAGACCTTGCGACGCAAACACTTCAGCACGATCCAAATGCTATGCACTTAATGTGTCTGTAATTAACTAATCAAAAGGAATTAATGAGTTAGAGAGGGGGGGAAAAAACATTGGATGCCCTAAGTTCAGCTGGAAAACTTAATCAAAACACTTGCAGAAGCAGCGAGGGCAAGGACCGCACGGCTGCTTGCCGTGAAGCGAGTGGCAAGGACCCAAGAAAAAGTCGACACGCTTTTAATGGACTGCATCCATCAGGTTCCATTTGTACACCATCCCAATTAACCCTTTGTGTCCTGAACGCGTTTTGGTGTTTTATCTGTTGAAAGATGGCAGATCAACAAGCCCATGACATGAGCTTGTTGTTCTGCTATTTTTGAAAAATTGTGAAAATGTCCTGCAAATCTCTGAATATGTTATTTTGGAAGCAAACATTTTTAACTCAATTTTTTGCATCTGGGGGATCCCCTAGAACAACATGTTTTCAGATGGGGGGTCTGCAGCCAAATATGGATAATTCTGGTGGTCCTTGGCTTGGCCTTGGACACAGGAACACAGATTTTTCAGAAAAACTAGAATCTAGTGTCAGAGACTATAGAATCTAGTGTCAAAAACTTGATTCTAGCGTCAGAAACTAGATTCTAGTGTCAAAAGTAGATCCTATCATCAGAAACTATAATTTAGTGTCAATAACTAGAATCTAGTGTCGGAAACTACTGTAGAATCTAGTGTCAAAAGCTAGAATGTTGCTGCAGCTATAATCTGGTGTCAGGAACTACTGTATAATCTGGTGTCAGAAACTCCAATCGAGGGTCAGGACACAATGGGGGAGGATTTCCCCCCCGCTGTGTCACTCACACTGTGTCGCTGTGACGACTGACAGTGCGACAGTAAACACCCCCTTCCCCCCATGACTTCATGCCCCCTCCTGACCTCCTCTGTTCTCCATCAAGCATCCATTCAGCCTCCCCTAGCACACGTGGACAGCAGTGTTGATTTTGTTTTCTGTTTGTCAACTAACTATACCTTTCTTGACTGACTGACATTGGACAGATTGGACCATAGCAATTTGGGGAGGGGCTTACTGAAAGATCTGTTATACAGGTATATGGTTTTGTTGTTGGTTGCATTCCTAATCCAATAATGTGAAGATCCCAGTGGTTATGTTATGTTTTCCCTGTGCCACTTGTTATTGGATACAACATTGGGCTGAGGTAGGAAAATGGTTAATTCTACATTATCTGTGGCCTTATCTCCCCAGAGGATCTGTGATCTGACTCACACGTTCTAGAGCAATTCCTTATTAGCATGACGTTCACATAGCGATGGTGTTTGCAAAAGCAATTTACACATTCTCAAATCAAGTGTTATTCTTGCAAGCATGTTTGCACCACAAGCTCAAGCATCAACGTGCAGGCGCGGCTTTGTTAAATTTCTTTATACATAAATCCACTGTTACTTTTGACGCGGGCACGCACACACACACACGCGCGCACGCACACGTGCACGCACACTCACACACACACACACACACACACACACACACACACACACACACACACACACACACACACAGTAGAGATACACACATCTCTACAATCCCACAAATAACTCTAACTTGTTTTGGGAGGTGATAAAACAACGTGTCTTGCCGATTAGCTGAGAAGTAACGTGTGATGGTGGAATTATTAGTGTTAAAAAAAAATTCAGAGTAGAAATCTTTATTTCCTTTGCAGGCCAGGATGTAACATTTCCCAATTGGGGGGCAGGCGAAAATGCCATGAGGGCAGCTTGAAGCCGCCCCCATTCCATTTTCATTTAACCTATCAACTGCGATCACGTGTTCGTCCTTATCTGCTATATGACGCGGCTCAAGCCAGTGAATTTGGTAAAAAAATATATATATTATATATATATATATATATATATATATATATATATATATATATATATATATATATATATATATATATATATATATATATTTTTTTTTTTTTTTTTTTTTTTTTTTTTTTAAGCAACAGATCGATGACGATGACCAGATGACGTCATGCTGTTTCTGGTGTCTTGACTAACCTGTCCTCTGACCATCTGAGCAAAAAGTTCCGAGTCAAAAGTCAGGAAGTGACGTCTAGCCCGAGTTCATCTACCCATGCGCTCCACGACATTCAGGGGCAGATTCTCAGGAGAGGCTTTTCAATGCATTGGATTGAATGGGTGCAAATGGAACAAAAAAAAAAAAGTTGTCGTGGCAATTCTGTCCAAAATGGAAGTCAACAACGGGATCTTTATCAGACGATGCGCTCGGATAATAGATGGATTAAAGAATGAAATATACATTTTGTCGTGTTCTGCGCCTTCGTCGTGACCGGAACACGTTGTCCGGCACACGGTAAGAAAGCAACAACAGTGGGATCGGCAATCCGGGATGCTTTAGTTCTGTGACCCACACGATTTAGATCTGGTATGGGACTATTAGGCAATTAAGCACCAATAATAACATCAGTTGTTGTTGAAGTTGCAACAGACACGCAGCATGCATAAAGAGAGATACTGTTTTCAATGATGAAATGCTGTTGGTTCAGTGGTGCCAATTGTAGTTAGTTAGTAGCAGTAGTAGTGTTTCAAACAATTTTAAATATAATGACTTTACTTTGAAATATCTTTGATATCTGGGTCGTTTGCGTGCGGGCATGTTTGGTGGGGCAGCCAGGGCCCCCCCATGCCCATGCCTAGATCCGGCCCTGCTTACCACCAAGGAGGTTCAGTGTTATTTTGCGCAAAAGCTCATTATTGGTTATTTCCTCTACTATGAGCTAAGCCCTCGTTGGGTTTTTTTTTTTGTATCTCTTCATAAAGTAAATAGCATCCCGAGTGGCACACTTTACTGCTCATTTTCATGGAAAGAAGCATATTAGAATTAAAACCCAATGCTCCAATCAGGGCTTATGATGAGGGAAATAGTTAAAGAACAACTTAACCCATTATAGGCGGGAACCCCTAGTGGTAGTTTCACCAGGTAAGTTTAGGTACGTTTTCAACTTACCTTCACACAATAGGTCCTAACTAATGTACACAATAAATAAATAAAAAAAAATACCACAATGTTTTCCTACTCAGGTCTGTGTCTCGCAGGAGGGCTGTGGACAGTTCAGAAACCTGTCTTCCATGTCTATCATCGACGGGAGACAGTCCCAAATAGCCCTTCCCCATGGGGAACCCAAGCTAATATAAACTGCAGGCTTTCTCCTCCTGAAAAGTTGCCATGTGGAAAATGGAAGCCATGTCCATGTATACAGTAAGGATTTTCCATGCAGAAGAGCACAGCCACACGGGCGTAGACACGGGGGAACAGGGGGACAGTTGTAGGGGGGGCCCAAAGCCAGGGGGGCCCACTAAAAGCTTGGATTATTTGTATTGCTTATAATAAAAATATATTTGAATCACTATATTACCTGAATAAACCGGATGACAACCAGATGATAATAAAACTCACTGTTTTATTATCATCTGGTGCCCCCCCCCCCCCCCCCCCCCCCCTCCCGCGCGCCTCCAAGGAAGGGGGGCCCATGTCAAAAAGCTGTGCAGTGGGGCCAGAATGGCTAGCAATGTCCCTGAGCACAGCTGTTTGCACTTTGGGGACATTGATAATGCAGAGGTCCGTTGTGCGGCCTGTTATAGTGAAATATGTGACTGACCGCTCACGTGACCAGAATGCTGGTTTCTGATTGGAGCATTTATTCAAGCCATGTAATAATAACAATCCTTACACAGAAAAGAAAATTTGTGGCGCACATGGAATAATCTTTAATTCACTCATTCACTCAAGAAGTAAAACTATGGTTCGGGTGTCTGCCTTTTCAGTATCGCTGTTGACACCCAAAAGACAAGAAAAACAAAAAGTGTAGCTGCTATTTTAGTCATACAGGGTCCTGTTAATGCTCTTCAGCGTGTTGATGGGGCCAGAGGGTCTGCTGTTCACATGCTAATCCAAATGTGATGATTATTTCCCCAGACGCAGATCTCTGCTCTCATCATCCTCAGGACAGAATGGGATTCAGTTTGGACCCAGACTGCTATTAAGAGTATCACTCTCATGACTCTCACATGCATGAGTGCATGTATGTGTGCACGCTCACTAATGTGCGTGCGTGTGTGTGTGTGTGTGTGTGTGTGTGTGTGTGTGTGTGTGTGTGTGTGCGCGAGTGTGGAAAATTTGTTATTATATTTAACCCATTTCATCCTTAGATTGTATATTCTACAAAACATTCGCACTGAAAGAACATACTGAAAGATTTGTGCTGCATTCTCACATTCTCCCCCAAAATAGCAGGTGTTCACGGCTCATGGCGCACTATGAGCCGTGAACGCCTGCTATTTTTCAATGAAAGTTAAAACGCCACAAGTACAGTACAGAATGGCTTAAAAAGCAAATATTTAAAAATGTGGGAAAAACACGCGTACGCGCGCGCACACAAACACACACACACACACACACACACACACACACACACACACACACACACACACACACACACACACACACACACACACACACACACACACACACACACAGATATGAGGTTTCTGCCCGATAACACAGACGCTACATCTACATTTTGATGACTATGAACTCATTTGTCTATCGGCTGCCTGTCTGTCTGTTATAAACACACACACACACACACACACACACACACACACACACACACACACACACACACACACACACACACACACGCACACGCACAAGCACACGCACACACACAGCATGCCCCTTAGCTTTCTGCTGACAGCATCACTATGCTAATGGCGTTAGCACTTCCTGTGCGCCGCTCCGGCTAATAAACAAACCCATCATGGGCATGGAAGGTTCAGGTGTGTGTATGTGTGTGTGTGTGTGTGTGTGTGTGTGTGTGTGTGTGTGTGTGTGTGTGTGTGTGTGTGTGTGTGTGTGTGTGTGTGCGTGTGTGCGTGTGTGCGTGTGTGCACGCTATGTTTTTCTTCCTCATTTTCAAGTTTCATGGTCATTTATTTGTTGACTGAAGCATTATGAACCACGGAGCGCTCAGAGGGTCTTAAAGAGACAGTGGGAGGTTGATTTTAGCAACGTACAATTGAGATTTTTTTTGGAAAGAGTCTTTTCAGTAAGATTTCATTTAGTTTTTAGTCCTATTCAAGTCTTTTGGAATGTTTTTGTGAATTCAATAATTAAAGTATTCAGCCAAATGATGAAATGATGTTTAAAAGAAAACCCTCAAGGCCTCAAAATCTGTCTGATTTTTACACTTGGTTGCATGCTGAAAATAGCCGAAGATTATTCACTCTCGGGCAGTGGTTTTCAACAGGTTGTCCGGAGACCACCAGTGGTCCCTGAGAGGCTCCCAGGTGGTCCCCAGCTAAATGATGGACAGTCGGGAACCAAATGGGCCCTTATAGATCTGTAAGTCCTGAGATCATAAAATGAAACCAAATGACCACATCACCACATCACTAAGTAAAGATTATTATGTTGCAAGCTTCTATCTAGATTAACTATTTCCATCATTGCATATTGATTTAATTTATTTCTAAGATCTTGCAATGTCTGATTAAGAGTCCGAAAAAACAAATGGAAAAACAAACTGCAACACTCCAATGTCGACGGCAAAACAAAACACAATTAGATCATCAAGCACAGTTACATGGGTGACAGTTATTCATCAACTCATATGCTGTGACAATAGCCACGTTTCCATAAGCCCTATTTTTGCGCAAAAACGGCTCTTGCGAAGAGAATGTTGAATGGAAACACTTCAAAATGCGAATAAGTTTCCATTTTGCGCAAAAATAATTTCTCGCTGAAAGGTGCCATATTTTGGAGCGTATCGGAAGAGCCTAATGCGCAAATGAGGTATGGAAACAGCTTGCGAAAAGACTTTATATTGGAAAGCACTGGACACGCATTATAGCGCATTTGAAGAGTTGTGTGGCCTGCCGATGAGTGCATTGTTATTCGTTAATTTAAGTTATATTTCTACAAAAACCGCTCAGAACGGACGAGGGACGCATGGCCAATAACGTTCAGACTCCCATTGCGTTTGTTCATGAAAGTCGCAGGGCATTTACAGGTCCTATATTTACAGTATCTGATCTGTATCATCATGCATGATAGCTAAGATACGCAAGTGAGATCAGACATAAACAGCTGTTTTACATGGCCGGGCTCTGCCCTTATAGATATTATTCCGTTATTAAAGTTCAAGCCCTTTTTCCTCGCATGTGTCGCGCTGCAGATGACATGGTGTAGTCTACAATATCGCATTTCATCAGTTAATGGAAACAGCGGACAATTCGCTCTTCTTTTTTCGACTTAAGTTCATACTCTTCCTATTTTCGCAAAGGTTTTATGGAAACGTGGCTAATGACAGGCCCCTAAATACGTAGAGATACAAGGTTTCCGCAACGACGACGACGACTACCAGAAAGAGAGAGGAGAGAAGAGGAGATGAATATATATTTTTGGGGGGTTGAAGCGCGCTTGCAAATCAGGATGAAAAGCGTAGCGTTTGTGCTGCTCGGCGGCGTGCGTCCCTGTGGAAATAAGGCCCTTTCAGCGCTAAAACACATTCCGCGGAGCAGGCAGGTAGACGACAGCCTTCCAGGAAACATAATAACATTAAGCAGAGCCCATTAGTCCTCTTGAGGTGAGGGGAGAAAATAAAATAAAGTCACTTGTGAGCTGCTTCTTTGTGTGCAGTTTCTGCCCATTTGCAAAGGCACAGGGAATTTATTCCATTGCTAACATTTTTTGCTTGCTTCTCTCTCCCTCTCTTTCAGGGGCGGATGTAACATTTCCCAATTGAGGGGGCAGGAGAAAATGGTATGGGGGCGGCTTCATCGCCCGTGGCGCGAAGCGACACGGGCGATGAAGTCACACCCATACCATTTTCAGTTAGTCAAGTATAAAGCATCGATAACAACATCAGTTGTTGTTGAAGTTGCAACAGACATGCAGCATGCATAAAGCTAAAGGTCTGACTCACAGAGTTTTCTGTTTTCAATGATAAAATTATGTTGGCTTAGCTGTAGTTAGTTAGCAGCAGTACTAAATATAGGCACTTTAATTTGAACTATCTTGGGTTGTTTTGCATGACATCGTGTTTGGTGGGGGCAGACTGGGTATTTAGGGGGGCATTGCCCCCCCATGCCCATGCCTAGATCCGCCCCTGCTCTCTTTTTATAACACGGTTACAGTTTCACATCTCATTTCCACCTCTGAACCTTTTATCAGAGCTAGCGGACCTAAAAAAAATGATAGTTGTTAGAATATTTATGTCCATTACGCCATTATGTCTCAACATTGCCACCTTTACTTCTTAAAGTGAGCGTATTGAAAGCAATGTTTCACCCACAGTCATTTCATTAAATCACTCACACAGGGGGTGAGGGATTTGGTCCTATTTTTTGTTATACTTACCCACAAAGGTTTATATTTTACTTCACGGACAACATTGCAAATATTATAGATTTTTCTTTTTGTAATATTGGAGAGTTCAGTATATTGTTGCCAGCTCGGACTTTTGTCACACTAGAATTAACCACATGAACCCCTACAGTACTTAGTCCAGGCGCATCCCAATAGACCTTTAGGTAAGCCCCTCCCCAAACTGCTATGGTCCAATCATAGCTAAGCATAACATGTGATAGACAAACCTCTCCACCATTAGCCTTTCCTATATGATAAAACATTGTTTTTCCACTGCATAGGACATGCCTTGTTGATGGATTTGGAAGAGATTTTGAAGGTCTGGTTCCAAAAATGAACCAGTATTTAATGTGTAAAGTCCATGATATTTACATTGGAATTAATGAGGCCGGCTGGAAAGTGTCCTAGGGCGGCCAAGGGGGTGGGGCTTAGCTAAAGGTCTATTGGGGGATCAACATATGACATGCCCACATTTTAACAAAATATCATGGCAGAAAGCGAGGCGTCATGACCTTGCAGATGTGTTAATTTTGAAAGTATAAAATTACACACAAATGCATCTGCTTTCCCGGATTCCCATGTGCTTAAGTGGTTACGCGGAGGGGGAATAGGCTTGCTTTGTATTCTGCCCATAAACCTGACGGTTAAGTTTCACTTTCCAGTTCTTTTAATTACTTGGCATGGGCCTGAAACCATAGCTGCTGATGAAGGAGAGACGATTAGGGAAATACAAGACATGTGTGCATTGAAACCGTTTCCAGAAAAGACAGACGACGGTTTTCACTTTTATTTGGACGGAGGAAAAAGGTTTCTCTGTAATGAGAGCGGGAGATTTCAGTTTTCACTTCACTTGCTGCATAGGGCATTCTGAACTGAAAAAAAAAAAAGATTGCGCCACTTTTGTGCCATTTTCAAAAATATCACACCTACAAGCTCAGACCTACGAGCTTGTAGGTGTGATATTTTCCAATAACTAAAGTAATGCCAACGATGCAAAGGAATGCTAAGTACTGCTAACTAATGCTAATAATGTTAAGTAATGCTAATGCTAAATATTGATAGTAATGCTAAGTAGCGCTAATGCTAAGTATGGTTAATAATGCCAATAATGCTAAGTAATGTTAATAATGCTAATAATGATGCTAATAATGCTAAGTAAGTAATGCTGGTAATGCTAATCCCAAGCAAGTAATGCTAATGCTAAGTTTTGTCCATAATGCTAATAATGCTAAGTAAATTTAATAATGCTAATTGATGCTAATAACGCTAAGTAAGTAATGCTGGTAATGCTAAGTATTTCTAATGCTAAGTAAGTAAGGCTAAAAATTAAGTAATGCCAATGATAAGAATTCTCAAGAATGCTGATAATGCTAAGCAATGCTAATACTGCTAAATAATGTTAAGTAATGCTAATTATGCTACTAACGTTCCCGCCAAAAACGAGATAGGGAACATGGTTTGCTCTACAGCACATACTGTATACTGTGTAATATAAATGAGTTTGTTGTGGATGAGACTCGCACTGCACTGTTAATTTGTGTAAATAATGCAATGTGAAATCACACCACAGTTAACCGCAACCCTGCACTCCGGAGCGCACGCCGTCTTTTTACAAAAACAACATTTCCTCACAGCCTAATGTCTCTAATTTGTTGCGTGGTCGGCCGCTGTCAGCTGAAAACCTTCTATGTTTGCAGAAAAGGAGGAAAATAAAATAAGCCGTGTTCCAATGTCGTTATTTTTGTTTTTGCACTAAATCTCCACCGTTTGACTCCCAGTGAGCCTAGAGCAATCACCATGTTAGATCATTCACTAAAACGCTCATATTATCTCTCTACCTGCATTTTTTCCGTGACCGCCGGTTGATTTTCAGCGAATATTAACTATTGCGCAGGATGGACTCACATGTGTGGATGGTTTCACATGTGTCCTTTTTGGAGAATGCACTGCAAAACGTCTGTCAGAGTATCAATGTTCAGGGATGTGTTCCAACTTCCTAGTGAAGATGAATACCCTGTGAACACTTAAAGGGTAGCAGATTTGAAGGACAGTCTGGCAATGTCTGAACTCAGAGAGAAATAAAAGCTGTTCGGTAGACCAGGGGTTTTCAACCAGTGGTCCGGGGACCACCAGTGGTCCCTGAGAGGGTTCCAGGTGGTCCCCAGCTAAGTTGGTTAACCAGATGTAACTCTTGAGAACGTAAAAATGAAACCAAATGGACCCTGGCGGGTCCATTTGGTTTCATTTTCACACTCTCAAGAGTTAAAATATTCATCATCTGAATTAGCCCAAGTCTACACAACTAGAAGATGGACAAAAGCAAAAGAAATCTTTAGTTTTGGGGTCTGTGGTTCTAAAATGTTCTCAAATGGTGGTCCGTGGCTCAAATGCTGAATAAATGGTGGGCCCTGGTATCAAAAAGGTTGAAAACCCCTGCAGTAGACAGAGCCATCTAGTAGAAGAGTTGCGACATTGAGGGGTCAGAAGTGAGTGACACACTGGTTACATTGCACCATTATCAAAGCAAAAATAAAATAAAAGGGATTTAAGATCAGAATGCACATTTATTTATTATTGCAAATTAACCGCAAAACCGATGTTTCGGAACGGTTGGATATCCGGTTACCCGACATCTCCTAAGGTTAGATAATTGCCATTGGGCCAGTCGCAAAATCGTGAGATAAAAATAAAATCAAAAAGACATGAGGCTTCTGCACGATAGCAATGATACACACACACATGCGTGCGTGCATGTGTGGATGGAGATCTTGGCACACACATACACACGCAACATACGGGCAGTGCTAATAACAACGCCGTCTGCAACACAACAATTGTTTGGGCAAGCACTGACTCAAAAATAGCCACAGCGTGAAGCTGTGCTTCCAGGGCCTTACACATACACGCCTGATGCCTGATCATCTGTCCTGGACAACACCAACAACAACAACAACAACAGGGAGGATGCAGTATGTGATTCATTCTACAGCTCACACACACACACGCATGCACACACAGCTTATTTTTACACGTGTCGCCCCACGACGCTCCATGCATAATGCAGGTCCCAGTGTGAGCTGTTCCGATCTGGCCGTGAATCCTGTACGGCTTTCCCTTTTAATTTTCAGAAGTGTAGAAGTAACACGCCAGCGCTGCTGTCAAACATTGGCAGGGCTAACCGCATACGCGCGCACACACACGCCCACACACATGCACACACACAATACTAATCCACCAAACAGTAAATTGACGCAGTGTGCAAACTTTGCATGCATGTACACTGTACAGCAGAAATTCCCAAGTCCCGACCACTGGTACTAGTGCACTGCAGGTACTTGAACCCCACTCTGGTGGTACTACAGGTATACTATCTCTCAATTCAACGCAACTTACACATTGCAGTAGACCAAGGCCTACTTGTGCGCACCCGAACGAGCAAGCAATGGGTGAGCATGAGCATACCCCTCAGCACCTCCAGGACATAATACCAATGAATATAATTACAAAGGTTAATAACTACCTTATTAACAGTTAATTCATGTCTTATGAATGTCTTATAAACAGTTAATAAGTTCACATCTGCCCCTGGTGGAGAGATAGGAGGCGTTGGAAAATAAAAGCTTTCATAAAAGATTGATGCAATTACCTCCCATGTTTCACATACAGTACATGCCATATAAATGTCTCACCAGCAGTAAATAAGCGCTCATAACATTAAGCGACAGGGACCCACTTTTAAAATGTTACCCAAAGATATCTCAGTTGCCTTACCATTACATCATCAACTAAACCAGCCAATCAATGTTTTTAAAACGCTCCCTCTGCCAGCGCAAGTAACGAAGGTGAAGTAAAACAAATGTACTAAACCGGGGCGAGTCGGAAAATGGCTTCTCTGGATAGTAGCGGTAGCGGCTGTGCTCGCCAACACTCACCTCCCTGGTCGGTGCTGACGGTGACGGCCGCCACGGGCCGCGGGAACGGCGAGCCCACCAGGCCCGACACGCCGTTGAGCGACTCCACCTCGAAGGTGTAGTTGGCGTGCGCCGAGAAGTCGGTGACGGTGACGGTGGCGTTGGTGAGGCCCAGCGGCCGCGGCAGGAAGCGCAGCTCGTCCTCGCAGAGGCGGCAGCGGTCGGGCGGCTCGGGGCCGCAGCGCTTGCACAGCACGTTGTAGGTGAGGTCGCGGCGGCCTCCGGTGTCGCTGGGCGGAGACCACTCCAGCAGCAGGCACGTGTCGTTCAGGTTGAAGACAAGGTTGCGCGGCGGCGACGGAGGGCCTGGTGGCACACACACACAAAGACACACACACGCACATAAGTCCGTTACGACCTGAGATGAGATTCAGGGCAAAAAAACGTATTTGTAGTTCGTTCCGAAACTTTTGTCACATGATGGACTCCCACACAGTGTTGACAACTGCCAAAATCCAAAATGCACTAGTGGCACTTCCAAAATGCGCTAGAATGCACTGTATGCACTAGAGCAGTGGGTTTTCAACCATTTTCATACCAGGCCCCACTGTTTATTCTGCATTTTAGCCACGGAGGATGAGTCTCTCGGACTCATCAGGAGAAAAATAACTGGCAAAATGTTGGTCAAAATGGCAATTCTTCTACATTTTCTAAATATGTAGATTCTTGAAAATTAGGTAATTCAGATGTTTAAATAATTTAAACAAAGCAGTCAAGCATACATATCAAATTGACCATTAATCTTCTACATTCTCTAGTTGTGTAGACTTGGGCTGATTCCCATGATGAATATTTCGCTCTCAAGAGTTACATCTGGTTAACCATCTTTCCATCTGGTTAACCAACTTAGCTGGGGACCACCGGGAACCATCTCGAGGAGGACTGGTGGTCCCTGGACCATTGGTTTGAAAACCTCTGATTTAGACCATATTGCCGACAAATCTCCAAACTGTAGCTCTACAAACTCGTGAGCTACAGTAGTCAATACTACAATGCTACTTTTTCTATTTTTCAATTCTGAGACATATACGATATTATATCTGAGATTACATTAGATGAATCAGGAGAAATCAATAGCAAAACCACCAAGGGGAAAACAGTATATACCGTATTCACTCATTTGTCTCCATATTGCACAGACAAGTACAATTGCACAGATGGATCACTCCACAGATTGGTGGAGAGATAGGGGCGGATCTAGGCATGGGCATGGGGGGGCAATGCCCCCCTAAATGTCCCACCAAACACGATGGCATGTAAAACAACCCAAGATATTTCAGTGCTTATATGTAAAGTGATTTGAAACACTACTACTGCTACTAACTAACTACAGTTGTGTCACCACTAAACCAAAAGCATTTCATCGTTGAAAACAGAAAACTCTCTGAGTCAAACCTTTAGCTTTATGCATGCTGCGTGTCTGTTGCAACTTCAACAACAACTGATATTATTGATGCTTTACTTGACTAATAAAAGTCCTGTAAATGAAAATGGGTGTGAAAATTGGTGTGTATGGGTGCGACTTCAATGGTATGGGTGCGATGAAGTCGCACCCATACCATTTTCTCCTGCCCCCCCCCCCATTTGCAAATGTTACATCCGCCCCTGGTGGAGAGATAGGAGGCGTTGGAAAATAAAAGATTTCATAAAAGATTGATGCAATTATCTTCCATGTTTCACATACAGTAGATGCTTCGTTCAATTCCACTTATATAGAAAGATCCGTCTTGTAAATCATCACCGCGAATAGCTGAATTCATAACATGCATATTATTATACATATTGCATGAGAACAATGCCAATATCCAACAATATTAAAACTCTAGACTTACAGTGTAATGATTCCACTACCGAACAGTTTAAAGGGGAATTCCACCCATTTTCAACATTTTTTTCTGAGAGCGTACAAAATGCAACCAAATGAACCCTAACGGGTTCATTTGGTTCCATTTGTACGCTCTCAGAAAAAAAGAAGCGTCTAAAGAAATCCATTAACATGGTGAAAATACATCTTGATGATGTCATCAAGATGTTTCACCATGTGGTTTTCTTCAGACCTCCATTTCTTGGGAACACAGAATGGGGGAACTTCTTTTTTATCATGTCCACCCAGCACCTCTAGGGTATACTAATGATATATTAGAATGTTGAAAATGGGTGGAATTCCCCTTTAAATTCTCCACCCTTTTACTATGGCATTTAATGTTTGTGCTGGGGCAAAAACCTGCACAATACGAGATTAGGAGGTGGTATAGCTCTCTCAGCAAATGTATGTGTGTGTGTGTGTGTGTGTGTGTGTGTGTGTGTGTGTGTGTGTGTGTGTGTGTGTGTGTGTGTGCGTGCGTGCGTGCGTGCGTGCGTGCGCGCGTGCGTGCGTGCGTGCGTGCGTGCGTACATATGAGTGTGGGCAGCTAGCTGTCAGAAAGATAAAGCCATATACCCCAGAGGGATTTAAACTGTCTTGTCCTGTCAGACACCCCCCCCACCTCCCCGTCTGTCTGTCTGTCTGTCTGTCTGTCTGTCTGTCTGTCTGTCTGTCTGTCTGTCTGTCCGTCCCTCTGTCTCTCTCTCTCCTTCATTTTATGCCATCCTTATGTTATCTCACCTACACATCAGCCTTTGTCTCTGCCACTCCATTGTCTATATTGGCAGACAGAGGAGGGACCAGTGTTGCCAACTGCCAAAATACAAATTGCACTACAATGGCACTTCCAAAATGCACTAGAATGTATGCGCTAGAGCAGTGGGTTTTCAGCCATTTTCATATACCAGGGCCCACTATTTATTCTGAATTTTAGCCACGGAGGACCATCATTTGAGAAATAGCAATTCTTCCACATTTTCTAAATGTGTAGATTCTTGAGAATGAGGTCATTCAGATGTTTAAATATATAACTCTTGAGAGCGTAAAAAGAAACCAAATGGACCCTTTAGGGTCCATTTGGTTTCTTTTTACGCTCTCAAGAGTTACAGATCTATAAGGGTCCATTTGGTTACCAATGGTCCTTTCTAGGAAGGAAGGAGAACTCTATCATAGGAGGAAAAATGGTGAAAAACAAGGGTTTTATCTCTGGCGCATGTCAACCAATTTCAGCCCAACTCACTCTACAGCAAAAAAAGCACTACATTTTCTGCCAGGAGTCTTTCCACTAATTTTGGCACTAGTGGGGGCGTGGGTCTGGGAAAAAGCTAAATATAGCGACAAATGCGTCAAGTTGGCAACACTTGATAGGACACACACACAGCAGACTCGCACACACAGACACACGCTCTCTCCCTCTCTCCCTCTCCCTCTCTCTCTCTCTCTCTCTCTCTCTCTCTCTACCTCCCTCCCTCCGCCCTCCCTCTCTCTCATCATGAAGATACACCCCTCACAGCCCCTCTACACCTCCATCCATCAGCTCTCCTTTCTCCTCTCAGAGAGCTGATCACTATCGGTTCACCTTTTCCCCCTCCCCGTTCTCTCTCTCTCTGTCACACGCCGATGTGTTATCGCCTCTCTCCTTTTGTGTGCAAACGCCAACTCCTCCTCCCTCAAGACATTCAGTCTTCTAGACTGAAGAGTCGAAATGTCTGCAACTATAGCAGCCTCCCTAGATAGAAGATGTCTGTGCTGCTTTTCCTCGCACCTATCAACCAGAGCAAATTGCACTTTGAACCGACTTTCACATCCTTAAAAGGGAAATTCCACCCATTTTCATAATTTTCCTGAGAGGATACAAATGTGAACCAAATGGACCCTAGCGGGTCCATTAGGTTCCATTTGTACCCTCTCAGGAAAAAGGGGTCTGAAAGAAAAAATCATTAACATGGTGAAATACATCTTGATGATGTCATCAGATGTATTTCACCATGTTAATGATTTTTTCAGTCCTCCATTTTTTAGGAAATACAGAATCGGGGGAACTTTTTTTTTATCATGTCCACAGAACATCTCTAAGGTATATTAATGACATATTAAAATGTTGAAAATGGGTGGAGTTCCCCTTTAAGCCTGTAGTTCATAACGAGGATGCTTACGCCTTAAAGAAGAGAGGATGTCCCAACACTGTTCTTTAGTGCCATTCGATTTATTAGTGTTAAGCAACTTAAACTGCGACTGACATTTAAAATTGTAAACGCAGTTATGCCCTCTGTACCTGCTTACCTGACAAACTAGCAAAAAAAGTTAGTGACTCCTACAGCTACAAAACGCAAGGAAGCAAAAACAACGATCCTGCTTTCAAAACAAACATGGGTAAATCCTCCTTTTACAGCAGTTTTCTACCGTTTTCATACCAGGGCGCACTATTTATTCCATTTCTTTTTTGCCCACAATTCCAGGCTCGATTTCGGAAACAAAACTGGCAAACTGTACGGTAAATACAGATCAAAATGACCAATAATCTTCTACATTCTCTAGTTGTGCAGACTAGGGGTAATTCAGATGATGAATATTTTAACTCTTGAGGTGTAAACATGAACGGGTCCATTTGGTTTTATGTTTACGCTCTCAAAGAGTTACATCTGGTTAACCAACTGTGCGATCATTTAGCCCACTCACAGCGCGCCACTCTGTTATTTCTATTTGCTATTTTTGAAACGTTAAAACACCAAAAGTACAGTGCAGAATGGTTTAAGCAGAGTTCCAACCATAATCCACACCAACGATTTTTAAGCCTATAGTTTGGTTTTTATTTAGTTTTTATTTGTTTGTTTTTTTTGTCAGTGAAAAGTCAGTCAACAATCAATTTTCAATGTAGTTTTAGTCGCCTACAATCAACACTAGTGCCCAGGGGCGGATGTAACATGTCCCATTTTTTTTTGGGGGGGGGGGGGGGGGGGGGGGGGGGGGGGGGGGGGGGGGGGGGGGGGGGGGGGGGGGGGTATGGAGCGGCTTCATCGCCCGTGGCGCGAAGTCGCCCCCATACCATTTTCGGTTACAGGACATTTATTAGTCAATTAAATCATCAATAATAACTTCAGTTAATGTTGTTGAAGTTGCAACAGACACACAGCATGCATAAAGCTAAAGGTCTGACTCAGAGAGTTTTCTGTTTTCAATGATGAAATGCTGTTGGTTTAGTGGTGCCACAACTGTAGTTATTTAGTAGCAGTAGTAGTGTTTCAAATCATTTTAAATCTAAGCACTGAAATATCTTGGGTTGTTTTGCATGGCATCGTGTTTGGGGGGGGGGGGACTGGATATTTAGGGGGGGCATTGCCCCCCATGCCCATTTCTAGATCCGCCCCTGCTGGTGCCACTGTTACATACTGTACATACAATGTGGTCGCAGAGAATAATAAGTGTTCTCACCACTATGGGGATTAAAATGAATAAATGCAGTGAAAAACATGATTATATCATTATTAATATTTTTATAATTAGTCTGTTAAATGAGTTCCATGCAGGAATTGCGCTGGCTGACATGGGTTGGGGGGGTAGGGGGTGTTATATATATATTCATTACAGCGAAGGCGGTCAAGCGAAACACAAATTAAGGCACATAATTAAAAAGCTACACATTGCATTTAAAAGCATACACAAGTAGATATTTTGGAATAAAAGAGCCACTTCATCCTACAATGCACAAAATGAGTGCGAGTGTGAGTGTGCATACGTGCATGCTATGATAGGCATGTTGTACTTATAAAATCAATCAATACGCATACAAAATAAAGATGAATTTAAAGTGTGAGGCACCATGGTAACATTAGAGAATGTCGGAGCTTGAAAGCCTTGGTTTCCTTTTGAATGAAAATCAATGCTTTTATGGAATAGTTCACCCAAAGACATATTTTCTATCAAGTATATACACAACACACTCCATGAAGCTTTTAACCCAGGGAGAGTCTGCTTGTCGGTTTGCTTGTTTCGTCGGATTCCTGCTAAAAATCCAATATTTTTACAATTTGCACTTAACTAATTTGACCCCAACATTGCATCTAGTTCCTCAAAAAGGAACTTAAGAGATTGTTTACTTCAATGTTAGCTCATCTTAGCTTGGAAGCCATTTAACCCCGGAAACTGAGAGTCAGCTAAGTGTAAAAGCTCTATATAACCGCAAAGGACATTTTAATTCACCCAAAACATGGATTTTGTAACTAAACTGCTTTGTTGCAACTGCCAGTGTTGTCAATAATGTGGGTGCAGTGGATGCATTGCAAGTTCTGTGGAGTATGCAGCTTGAATACAAGGCGTGCGTGCACGTGCACGCACACACACGCGCACACGCACGCACGCGCGCGCGCACACACACACACACACACAATTCAATTTGTGGTTTCATTTGCATTTCTGGGACAAATGATTAGCTTTTTAATTAATCAACTTTATTTATATGGCACATTGCATTTTGACAGGCATAGACTCATTAGACTAATTAGCAGTTTATCAACGTTACGTTTTTTTCTGCTGCACGTGAATTGATCAATTACGTAGGCTATTAGACGGACGCACAGAGAGAGAGGCAGACAAATATTTACATTGGCCTGACCTATGCACTATAACACACACACAGTAGATATAATAGATATGACACTTTCCCCCACTTCTTCGACCCCCCCAAAAAATAAACAAAAAAATAATGATGTAGTACAGTGGTTTTCAACCTTTTTGATACAAGGGTAGACTATTTATTTAGACATTTTCGCCCCACTGACCAAAAAACTAAAGATTTATTTTGCTTCCGTCAACAATTCCAGCCTGGATTTGGGAAACAAGAGTTAGGCGAAACAAAATAACTTTTAATCATCAAACATTCTCTAGTTGTGTAGACTTGGGCTAATTCACATGATGAATATTTTAACTCTTGGGAGTGCAAAAATGAAACCAAATGGACCCGCCAGGGTCCATTCGGTTTCATGTTCACGCCCTCAAAGAGTTACATCTGGTTAACCAACTGTCCACCATTTAGCCTGGGGACCACTGGTTGAAAACCACTGGTGCAGGGGCTTCAAAGAGCTGCAAAGACTGGGAGATCCTGCACAAACACGTCTATTTCTCTTCGACAAAAACGCATTTTTGCTCAACACGTATTTCTTGCCTTCTTACCTATAAGCCATTGTCCACAAATAAAAGTGGCAGAGACAACAACTTGCTTGAGGTGGATCAGACGGAGGTGTCTGTAGAAGCAACAGGCCCCTGTAGTCACGTATATACTGTATACGCTCTCGCAGGCGTTCACGGCTCATAGCGCGCCACTCTGTGGCGCGCTATGAGCCGTGAACGCCTGCTATTTTTGAGGAGAATGTTTTGTAGATAAGAGTGCATGAGGCTCTGCAGCGAGAGGCTCTACGTTGGGCCCAGCGTGACACTCTGAGAGCATCAGAGCTCCATCTCTCTCCCTTTATGTTACGCCTTAATCCACCAACGTCTGGGTTGATGTGCATTTTTACTCCAGGCAAGGCAATAAAACACACAACCCAATGATTCACAGCATACAGTAAATATACTAGGAAAAACTGATGTTTGGACTGAATCTGTTTTGTGATTTCAAGAAATGTGTTTTTGCCTCCCGGCGGGCGGCAACATAAAATCCAAAAGTCGATTCTGTCCAGGTGTTGGACTTCTTTGATCCACTTACACATACATATGAATATTCATCAGGGCTGGTCGCACCCATAGCATTTTCGGTTACAGGTATATATTATATTATGCATCACCACTCGGCACACTCGGTGTGTGAGTGGAGTGGTCTAATACCCATGACATTAGCTATAAAAGGTATCTTACTCATAAAAGGTATCATTACCCATTCGGTTTCATGTTTACACTCTCAAGAGTTAAAATGTTCATCATGTGAATTAGCCCAAGTCTACACAATTAGAGAATGTAGAAGATTAATGGTCATTTTGATCTGTATGTTTGACTGTTTTGTTTCCCATATCTACAGTATAGTGTGGACAAAAGCAAAATAAATCTTTAGTTTTGAGGTCTGTGGGGCTAAAATGTCATCAAATGGTGGTCTGTCGCTTAAATGCTGAATAAATAGAGGGCTCTCGGGTCAAAAGGGTTGAAAACCACTGCCCTATACAAGCAGCAACTCACTCCACTGCCCCTGCCCCTGCTCCTACATGACATGCAGATTGCAGCTTACTGAGTCTACCTACAACTCCCAACCAGCCATGGGTACGTGGCATTTTTAAGACTTTCTTCTGGCCAGGTATTGTGTTTTGGTTCAATAAGTTTACTCAGCCATATTGACAGATATTGTTGCACTTGCAATGAATATGTTCTAGTGCCTAAATGCCAGTGGATTTTATACCTGTTAATGCTGTTAGCAGATCTTGCTGAGAGCTACATATTTGGTTTGCTTTGCATTTATCTGCTTTGAGCCAAATTATTCATATATTAGACATTGCATATATTAGCATTTATATGTCCTTTATTGTTTGAATGCAAGTTGTTAATGCTATGCCGTTTTCTTTACTTTCTTTGTAGAAACCATGGCGTATGGATTAATGGAGAAATAAACTGCATGCCGTCTCGTAAAAGTTACTTTGGGGCTGCAGAAACTGAGTGCAAAACCTCCTCTCCCCCTATGCCTTCGGACAAATATTCGTATTATCCATTCACCATGGACCGATTATTCATGCACTGCGTGAAATGCCTTGTGTGGGAGGGCATATTCTATACTCATTGCTGATGGATTGTACATTTATAATCATATGTATTGATTATTAATGCCAACTCAGTCGGTCTAAGGCTAGAAGTAGAAGTATTAAGACTTATACTCTATTTGTTGCATTATATTATATACAAGCTCTTATTGCTCTACTCTTAAATGGACATTTCACCGTTTTTTATGTTAATGTCATTTAGAGGGCTGTTTTACAGAGGCAACATGGAAGGAAGTAGTATCAATGACATCTGAGACGCTGGACTCATTGGTAAAATTCCAAATATCTAAAACCACATACACATGAAGGCTGCCAGGAAAGTGTTCCAGGAAAGTGTCATTAACATATACCGTACAACGTTGTATGTTTTTGCCAAAACTGTGAAATGTCCCTTTAATTGCAAATGCCGTGAGAGTAAAACATGTGCTACAGTTTAATGTAACGTCTGTTTCACTGTGACTGCTGTCGCTGTCACGAAAACCTGCATTACCACACCTTGTGTGATCAACAAAGGCCTATTGTATTTCATCCCACAGTAATATTCATCTTCAATCAATCAACTCGCTCTCATGAAACCAAATAAAACCCGGAATATTACAATAAAGTACGGCTAAAGCAGAAAGACAAAAGAATCACAGCGATAGAACAAGATATGATTAGATAAGGGAAAAAAAATATCACAAAGCAAAGCGAACTGCTAAAATCGGTCCGCAACGCTACATACAATTCAATTCATCGTGCCTCATTAAAATGAAAAATACTCCCAAAGCACCCTAATAAGTAAAAAAAAAAAAGGAGACTATGGCATTCTCTTAGAATACGAGAGCCCCAACCTTTTCTGCAATGCTTACTCTGCATAATATCTTGGATTCCACACAAAACTCACTGTGTGACCGCGTTGACTTGGCTTGAGACGTGGAACCCCTTCGGGACACGAACTCTCAAACCGCTAAATGGCTTTTTAATTAACAGAGAATTAGTCCAGGGGGGTAAATGGTGACTTAATGCAAATAATATGAAGTGGTTTAATGACAGCCCCTGTGAATCACGGATGAAGATGTGGCGGCGGGACAAAAGGATCGTCATCCATCATGGGAGTTCCCTAACCTTCTCCCTTTTTCTCCCAGGCTTTTAGATAAGAGCCATGGAGCCGCGGGGCTGTGTGCCACGGGGCCGCTATCATTCTCCCATGGCAGACTCTCTGCAATAATAATAATCGCCCCCACATTGTGCCCAGGAGCCGTCTATAGTCCTTCAGAGATAGGTGTGCGGTCAAAGTGTTAAACATGTTATCTTTTTGCGATCGCACACGCAGTAGACATACACAGGCTGGGACGATATGTATGGGCACATCACAATACGATATCTGTGGTTACGAATGCAGTGCGTGGAATTACTATGCAAGCCAGGCAGAAAGGTGGGATTCTAGAGTGGTTTCCAGAGGAGCATAGGAGGGCACAGATGTGTCGTTCCAAAATTATTTCACACTCTTTCCCTGAAAGTTCCATGAAAATCCATGGTTTCCCTGCAAGTTTTATGCTGATTATCCATGCTACGATAATTCTTACACTGCTTTGCTGCTGAGCAGATGTGTGTGCCCAGCAGAGAAACTATTATCTCTTCAGAGAATCTGAATGGACATACATCACCTTGGCAAATGTCCACCTTTCTCGCCAACAATGTTCTGTTCCTGACAATGCACTGACAATCTAGTTAATTGTCAACGGCAAGGCATGTTAAGTTCTCAAACGTCTCATTTGTACTCTATCACAGCAAACAATCCTCACTGTTCATTCGAAAGCAATTAAAACCTGAGGCCAATTATAGGAAACGTCTTCATAAATAACTAGTTCTCACATGTTTCTCTTGTTCTTTTTAGTAGTCGATGTACAAGCTTATGAAGTGAAGGCAAAGTGCTGCGTTGTCAGCTTGGTTAGCTACTATTTTCTTAGCCTGGGTTCCAGCTTGATTCGCTGCATGTGTTCCGCACATCTGAAATGTCACTTCACAAAAAAAGTCTGGCCAGAGCCACGTTGTTTCCGATTGGACATTGTTCAAACAAACGTGAACTAGTGTTTTTTTTTCCTCAAACAAACCACAGACCAATCAAAATCCTCGGCTGTTGACCTTTACATGCCCCGCCTACCTGTGGGGATAGGCTAGGTCCAGACTGTTTTGCGAAATGACATTTCAAATGCGGGGAACGCAGCGAATCAGGCAGGATTTTATTTAACGGGCAACAAATGGACATTCAAAACGGCACTAAAAGCTTGATACAAGTAGTACTGGTAGTAGTAGTGTTAGGACTCACGTGTGCAGGCCATGGTGGGCGGGTCTTTCTCTGCCCTGAAGAAGCCCTTCTCGCAGTGGCAGACGGCGGAGCCCAGTCCGTAGCTGTAGCTGTGAGGGGGACACTTGGAGCACTTGATGTTCCCCGCAAACGCCTTGTAGAAGCCTGGGTGGCATGCTGTGGGAGGACAGAGACACATGGACAGGTCAGTCATTCTCAGTCAGTCATTCAACAGATTAGAAACTACACTAAAATGAAAAGGAAGGACAGGAGGAGTAGAGATCCAGGAGAACTTAGGCCCCGGCTACACGAGGAAAATATCCGTTCTTTTCCTCCTCCGTTGAAAAAAAAAAATCCTGTCCACACGACAAAGATATCCGTGTCCACACATGCAACCCAAAACGGACATTCTGGACTCCAACACGTATGCCAGGCCAGTAGGTGTCAATAAGAAATGTTTAGCGCAACAGAAAAATAAGCTTGTGAGTTGATATCATCCATGGTTACCCAAATAAATTCTCCACGTAACCTGCTAGTAGTAAGGGACTATGTTATTGAAGTGAATTGAATATTGGAGGTATATGGAGGAAATGTGAACTGCACAAAAAAAATCATCACCCTCCCTATGAATTAAAAAAACAATTAATCTTCTGCATTCTCTAGTTTGTAGACTTGGGATATTTCAGATGATGACTATTTTAACTCTTGTTTTTTAACTCTATTTTAACACCTGGTTAGCTTAGCACCTTCACCTCAAGTTAGGTGTACAATTTGCACTTTACTGGTCTGCATCACTATTGTTTGTCTTGTCTATATTTTGTCTCGACTTTGTCTTATTGCACTGTCCATGGTCTTGACTATTGTCTTATTGCACTGTCTATTGTCTTATTGCACTGTGGAAAATGGAAACGCTATTTCATCCCTGTATGTCCTGACATACACTGGAGTGACAAATAAAAAAACTTGAACCTTGAAACCATAAAACCAAATGGAGCCGCAAGGGTCCATATTTGGTTTCATTTTTACGCTCTCAAGAGTTACATGTGGTTAATCAACTTTTCATCTGGTTAACCAACTTAGCGTGGGGACCACCTGGAACCCTCTCAAGGACCACTGGTTGAAACCGCAATACTAGAAAATAAGAAGCACCAGGGAATTGCCAAACGGCCAGAACACACTAAAACTAAACATAGTACTTAAACAAACAACACCAGAATTATGCCTAAATGTCAGGGAAAAAAAAGAATAAACACACAGTTGTCCTAGTCCGTGCGCTGAGGAGCGAGGACTGTGACAGAAGAGTACTTCACGGTTCGCTTGGTTCTGGTAGTCCAAAAAGAGCCATCTGTCTCTCTCTGTGTCAGTCCCCCAACCTTGTTCTGTCTGTCCCCAAGGGTCTCTGTCTGCTCCATGCTGTCAGCAAGCAGCGGCGGGATTAAAAAGTACTCACACTTTTACTTAGAGTAAAAAGTACTCACATTTTACTTAGAGCAGTGGTTTTCAACAGGTGGTCCGGGGACCACCAGTGGTCCTTGAGAAGGTTCCAGGTGGTCCCCAGGCTAAATGATGGAATTTTGCTTAACCAGATGTAACTCTTGAGAGTGTAAAAATGATTTCATTTTTACACTCTCAAGAGTTAAAATTATTCATCATCTGAATTAGCACCACTTAATG
>CM076978.1:4017885-4177885 GCA_039105355.1 Benthosema pterotum
GTCCACCAAATAGAAGAATATATCAGACTAGAATAGCACTCCTCACTTAAATGTGCACATGGGCAACTCAAAAGCAAATTCCACAACATTTATTTACCTGCCATAGTGTTAACCCCTTAGCACTGTGTCGGATCACTGGTTATACTGGGGTATTTACCAATACGGAATGGTCTGATGATGACAAATGAGGGCCAATACTGATACTTTTCTGGTACTGATACCGATGCCGATATGAACCGATATGACAAAAAAGGGTGATCCAATACTTTTCCTGATACCGATACAGTATCGGGACATGCCTGATTTTAACTCTTTGAGAGTTAAACCAAATGGACCTTTGCGGGTCCAGCGAGCATGGAATGGAATTGGCTGCTATACCTCAGATCCACCGCTACCCCAGCGTGCGCGTGCGCGTGTGTGTGTGTGTGTGGTGTGTGTGGTGTGTATCCGTGACATTGCCTACAGCACATCAAGGCCATAGCGGCGTTATTAGCCTCCTGCCCTTCATTGTTCCAAGCAGGCCTGGCAGTGTTGACCTGAACACCACCCCCCTGTATCTCATGCACCTTTAATCACTACGCACCTGTTCTCCACGCGCACCAGGGGAGCCCTCCTTTCAGGCTTCACAGCACCCTGGGGGAGAATCTGTCTGTCTGACCCACCAACCCGGGGAGAATCTGTCTGTCTGACCCACCAACCCGGGGAGAATCTGTCTGTCTGACCCACCAACCCGGGGAGAATCTGTCTGTCTGACCCACCAACCCGGGGAGAATCTGTCTGTCTGACCGACCAACCCGGGGAGAATCTGTCTGTCTGACCGACCAACCCGGGGAGAATCTGCCTGTCTGTCTGACCAACCCGGGGAGAATCTGCCTGTCTGTCTGACCGACCAACCCGGGGAGAATCTGTCTGTCTGTCTGTCTCACCAACCCGGGGAGAATCTATCTGTCTGTCTGACCAACCCAGGGAGAATCTGTCTGTCTGACCCACCAACCCGGGGAGAATCTGCCTGTCTGTCTGACCGACCAACCCGGGGAGAATCTGTCTGTCTGTCTGACCGACCCGGGGAGAATCTGTCTGTCTGACTGACCGACCAACCCGGGGAGAATCTGTCTGTCTGGCCGACCCGGGGAGAATCTGTCTGTCTGTCTGACCCGGGGAGAATCTGTCTGTCTGTCTGACCGACCCGGGGAGAATCTGTCTGTCTGACCGACCCGGGGAGAATCTGTCTGTCTGACCGACCCAGGGAGAAGCTGTCTGACCAAGCTGGGGGAAATCTGTCTGACCGGCTATTTTGGGTGCATGGCAACAACCTGAGGTGCAACTGAACAGTGGTCCTCAAACTTTTTTGAGAACACTCACATTGACAAGTACCAGCCTGCAGACTATCTGAACTTGAGTACAGGCTGTCCCATCCCAGCTCTTATTTTCAATGGTAGTTACTCAGTGGCGTTTTGAAGACAGTACCTTTGTTGTTGGCTCAATATACAGTATATTGAGCCAACAAAGGTACAGCCTCCTCTCATGGGACCTCTATGTCAAACAATACTTGTGTCACTGGACATCCATCTACCTTAGTGGTTTTCAACCTTTTTGATACCAGGACCCATTATTTATTCAGAATTTGAGCCAAGGACCACCATTTGATGACATGTTAGCCCCACAGATCCCAAAACTAAAGATTTATTTTGCTTTTGTCCACAATTCCAGGCTGGATTTGGGAAACAATACAGTCAAACAGGGATCAAAAATGAGCATTCATCTTCTACATTCTCTAGTTGTGCAGACTAATTCACATGATGGATATTTTAACTCTTGAGAGTGTCTTGAGAGTGTACTCTCTCAAAGAGTTATACTGTATCTGGTTAACCAACTTCCCGTCATTTAGCCTGGGGACCACCTGGACTATCACAGACTTTACACAATAAATACTGGTTCATTTTTGGAACCAGACCTTCAAAATCTCTTCCAAATTCATCAACAAGGCATGACCTATGCAGTGGAAAAATGTGTGGATAAAACAATGTTTTATCATAGGAAAGCTATTGGTGGAGAGGTTTGTCGATCACGTTATGCTTAGCTGTGATTGGACCATAGCAGTTTGGGGAGGGGCTTACGTAAAGGTCCATACAAAACGGTAACAAACATCTTGCGCTATGAAACAGTTAACGTGGCTGAAGAGGAGAGGGGGGGAAAGAAATTCTGTGGCAGTCTGTGATAACAATGGCAGGAGCCAAGGAGGATATTGATAGAAAAATGATATTGCAATATTTTCCCGGAATCCTGTAATAGCGATATGAATGAAACATGAAAAAAGAAAGATTTTCCAAATGTTGTGCAGACAATCAGTCTCGCTGGCACATCATCCACTTCCATTCTCGTGATGCGTCTCTATTTCACCGTTTCTTTATTCCTATCCCTTTGCCTTTGATGCGCCCGCAATAAGCTGTTTGATTTACTTTGTAGTTTAGTTGCCTTTTGAGCAGGGCCGGATCTAGAGGGGGCATGGGTGGGCAGAGCCCACCCAAATGTGCATCCTGCCCACCCTATGAAAGGTAATATCAGTGGTTTGTCACCTGTTTGCACCATGATTTTTACACTCTCAAGAGTTAAAATATTCAGCATGTGAATTAGCCAAGTCTACACAACTAGAGAATGTAGACGATTAATGGACTTTTGATCTGTGTGTTTGACTGTTTTGTTTCCCAAATCCAGCCTGGAATTTTGGACAAAAGCCAAATAAATCTTTCTATTTTCAGCCCTGTTTAGTTGTTTTTTGAGTAAAAATTGAATTCACTCGTATTTTTTAGTTATCTGAAATGTTTTTTTTAGTGTTATTGTAGTGGGTTCTGGGCAAACGTCTAATATTTCTTCTCTACCTCGAGATAAAAAAAATAAATAAAAAATAAGAAATACGGCAACCACTGAGCTACATTGCAAATCTCTATCCATCTATGTTCATTATGTGCTTCCAGCTAGAAGCAGATGTTGCTATCGCTGGCCTCAGCATCACATGCACAGGCGAGGTTAATTAGCAAAGTTATGGATGGAAAAAGACAAAGAGATCGATGCAGATACAGAACAAAAATGCAGATTTAACAGCGGGGAAGATATATCCCAAAGCGCTGTGGAAAAGGCTCTCAGGTTAGATTCCAAAGACCAAAAGTTAATGATCTCTGAAAAGGCCACGGCCATATTGAAAATACAGGTCCATTCCCAAATATTGCGAATATCCCAAACAGGGCTTGTTGACGGGCACACAAGGGTGAAATCACCCCTCAATTATATGTTCCAGACAGCAAGCCCCGTATTCACTTTGAGTGGCACTAAAAAGATGAACACAGACGTTACAGGCGTGGTAAATGGCTTTCTGACGGAATTACCAGTCTTGTAACTGGCGTTCTGACAGAATTGCCAGTCTGGCAACTGCCACTATGACACAATTAACAGTTTTGTAACTGTCTTTCTGATGGAAAGAAAAAAACAAATACTACATGACAATTACAGATACACATACTGAGAGCCATTCGGATTCAAAAACGTTTCTTAATTCTTCTGACGCCGTTCTCGAGCTGCTCGTGGATTTCCCGTTAGATTACGCCCGCCGGTCACGACGACGGCGCGTATCACGACGAAATGTAGATTTCATTCTTTAATCCAACTATTAGTCCGAGCGCATCGTCTGATAATGATCCCGTTGCTGACTTTCATTTGGGACAGAATTGGCGACAACTTTTTTTGTCCCATTCACATCCATTCAATCCAATGCATTCAAACGGCTCTCCTCCGGTTTGCCCCCTGAATGTCGTGAGCGCATGGGTAAATCAGCTAGGGCTACACTGCTCTTCCTGACTTGTGACCCGGATGTTTTTGCTCAGATCGTCAGAAGAGAGGTCAGCCAAGACAACAGCATGACAGAAACAGCACATCCTGTTTAGGAGATCTGAGCTTCAAAATAAGGTTTTTTTACCGATCTCACTGGTTTGAGCCGTGGCAATGGGGAGAAAACAAAGAAGATGCAATCATGGTAAATGAGTTAATTCCAGTGAGACTCAGAGATGAGACTTTGTTGACTCTTCGTCAACAAAGATGGGGAAAGACAAACCAGAAACCTAACCTAACACTGACATTACAGGAACGCTATGTGAAGTCTTAATCAGCCACATGTATCAGGTAAGTAAAGTCTAAAACTTTATCTTAAAAAAAAAAAAAAAAAGTTGTCCCTAAATGTGATTAGAATCCAGAAGCTGTGCCTTTGGAGTCTGATGACTAGCGAGTCAGCTTTCAGGAGGCCAAAAAGGGATCTAATTTACACTTCACCCTTAGAAAGCAGAACACTATGTTTGAAAAGCCAATGTGTAAATGGATGAAAGTGGTTAGAAACATCATGATGTTATATAAAACTGTATCTCGGCTTAACCTGTGCTGCCTGTTTTTTTCTGGTTTATAGCAGTGGTTTTCAACCTTTTTCATAGCAGGGCCCAATATTTATTCAGAATTTGAGCCACGGACCACCATTTGATGTCATTTTGTAAAATAAAACCAAATGGACCCTTATGGCCCCATTTGGTTTCATTTTGGTGGTCTGTGGCTCAAATGATAAATAAATGGTGGTCCCTGGAGTCAAAGCGTTTGAAAACCCCTGCTGCAGATGAAGACACACACTGGCCGTTCACTGACTCCTCCTTTCATTAGACAGGGCAGCTAGCAGCACTGCTTTTTGTTTGTTTGTTTGCTCTGTCAGCGAGACTTTTAAAAAGGTTTCCGCCAGTCTTAATGGCTGTTTGTGCTTACAGAGGACTTATGCCATGACACAACTATTGATCGGAGCTAAACCAAGGACATATCAGATCCATTCTGCTCCACCGTGGAGAAGGCACAAAACAAACAAACATTATCTGTCAAATAGAATATCTTCCAACTGTGCATTAATGGCCCTGCAGCACGCGCGCACGCGCACGCACACACACACACACACACACACACACACACACACACACACACACACACACACACACACACACACACACAGTGTGCGTGATCATGTTGGCATACAGGGATTTACAGTACGTGAGTGGGTGTTGCATTATGCATGCATATGGGCACATATGCAAATGCGTAGCGCCGCACATTTTACATTTTCAAGTACATAATGTCGATGTGTATTAGTCAAAAACACAGAGGTGTACCGACACAGGAACTGGCTGTATTGCAGAGAGTGGGGCCTGATGGGTGCTGCCGTTAATTGGGTAGGCAAAGGAACGTTCTGCTGTGTTCTTTTGGACCGCACGCAAGTGATTATATAAGCTCACCGAAAAAAACTTAGCCCTAACATCACCTTAGCCCTAACATCACGGTATGCTGTTGCTATTTAATGTGTTTAGACACAGAGACACTGGAACCCGAAGCCAAATGGACACACGCAAAGCTGGTAGCTACTTTACAATACTTTCCATTGCTGGTGAACTTCACTAACAACGCTATAGGGCAGTGGTTTTCAACCTTTTTCATCCCTGGGGCTACTATTTATTCAGCATTTTAGCCATGTACCACCTTTAATGTACAGTTCAGTCTCTGACCCGAAACCAATGATTTTCAAGTTTTTGTCTACAATTTAGGAGAGATAAACTGGCAAAAGGTTGGTCAAAATAACATAATTCTTGTACATTTTCTAACTGTGTAGATTCTTGAAAATGAAGTAGTTCAGATGTTTAAATATAATTTAAAGGTAGGGGAAGTGATTTCACTTTTGTCAGATATCACCCAAAAAATATTTTTTTCTGTTAAAATGCTATAAGGTGTGGAAACCACATATGGAGTTTCCCCCTCCCCCACGTTAGCAGAGGAGCTAATAAAAGTTCCCCAGGTCACCACAATTCTCCTCCAATCAGGAGAGAGCAGCAGGTTCACATAGTGTAGCTACTGTTGGGGGCCCCTAGTGCACCAGGCTGGTACTACACCATGAATTTCAAATCACTTCCCCTACCTTTAACGCTTGCGTTACAGATCTATAAGGGTCCATTTGGTTACCAACGGTCCATCATCTAGCTTTTACGAGACTACCTCAAATCCTCTCAGGGACCACCTGTTGATAACCCCTGATATAGAGCTCAAGACCCTCATGGCAAGCAGGGCAGCTGAATACCCTTTTGTCTGTTCTTGGTTAAAAGTAATATGAACCAATGAAAAGTGTTAAGAGTGGTCAGACTCCATCCTCCAGAACTGTCTGCAACTCAAACTGTCTGATGAAGCGGCAAACTAAATTATAAAGTCACAACAACAATGTTGATGGGGCAGTATTGCTTTGTTTAAAATAAATAAATGAAATAAATACTGTAATTAATAATTAATAAATAAATATTAAATAAATAAATAAATAAATAAATAAATAAATAAATAAATAAATAAATAAATAAATAAATAAATAAATAAATAAATAAATAAATAAATAAAGTTGTTTTTTTCAGTCTCTGGAAATGTTATAATTATTCTACAATAATGATTATATCAACAGCACAGTGGTGATGGCATGTCGCTCCTCTCCCTCTCTCCTCCTCTCTCGTCGGAGCAGCAATCGCAAGAGGAGCACAATTCTGCAGCATTTACTTGCAGAACCAACATCAACAAATGTTGCAGAATAGTTCAGCTCTTGACAATCAAAATGTTTTTTGGCGAAGGTGATGGTGATGCCGGGATGAAGATGTTCGCCGTGGAAGATGATGGTTGGTAGGCAGGCGGGCAGGCGAGGCGAGGCGAAGAGAAGAGAAGCGGACAGAGAGAAGAGATTGCCTATGGGAAAGCAGTGTACGGTGTATGGTTCAAATCCTTGTACAGTTGTACAGTAGACCTGAAACATTTTTTTGTTTGAATACAACATGACAATGAAAAAATACAAATATAGCTGCAAGCAGGCATAGGAAGGGGCAGGCTATAAAAGCACTATACAGCAATGAAGAAAATAGAAAGACTGATTCTGTTCATATAAAGCAGAGGTTTTCAACAGGTGGTCCAGGGACCAAATGTGGTTCTGAGAGGATTCCAGGTGCTCCTCAGCCAAATGGAAAGTTGGTTAACCAGACGTAGGTCTTTGAAAGCGTAAACATGAAACCAAATGGACACTTGTGGGTCCATTGTTATTGGCAAATATTCATCATATGAATTAACCAAAGTCTCATTTTGATCTGTATATTTGCCCATTTTGTTTATGAAATAAACAAAACATACTTTGGACAAAAACAAAAGAAATCTTTAGGGGTCTATGGGGGTGAAAATCTTCAAACCCCTGGCATCAAAAAGGTTGAAAACCACTGATATAGAGAAGTGGCATCATCATTGATATAGAGTGGATCATATAATTCATAGAATCATATAATTGGAAGATCTACATGTCAGAGGTCCATTGACAAATGACCCTGGAAAACGAAAGCACAGAACTAAACAACTAAAAACAAAACAAGGGCCATTCGCCCCTATAGGCTTGTACTTTAATATAAAATTCATATCAGTGTACAAGCCCGTAAGGGCGAAGGCCCTTACACCGGTATTTAATACCTTCTAATGGATCAAATAACAAATATCAATACTTTCCATTGGTTCAACAAAACCAACAGACACCCTCAACCACTTTAACTTTCGTCGTTTAATTTTATGTTCGCTACTCCACACCGTCACACCATCCTATACCAAAACCGTAGGTTGCAGTTTACTATGACGACCTGCAAGACACGTCAGTCCCGTCAATCTGTCACACCTCGTGAGTCACATCATGCTCTATATATGGCCAATAAAGACTCTATTCCATTATGTCCATCTGACCTCATCAAGCCCTCAGTACACTGCCCCTGTTGCCACCCTTACATTTCCATACATGGTTCCGCTTTGACATCCCATTTGATGACATACTCCATACTGACATGCTGATATTCCAACATTTTTGAGGGTCTGTTAGACGCCCCTATATACATGGAAGGGAGTGGGGGAAGAGAGGGAGGTGGGGAAGGGGGTGGGGAACGGAGTGGGGAAGAGAGGGAGGTGGGGAACGGGGTGAGAGAGAGGGAGGTGGGGGTATGGGCTTTTGCAGCTCGGGCACCCTTTCTTTGGAATGCCCTGCCCCTGGCCCTGAGGCTAGCTGAGTCGGTGGGTTCGTTCAAATCAGGCCTAAAAACCCACTTATATTCTAAGTGCTTTGCTAGCACCTAGAGTACAAGTCGTTGCCCACCAGGGCTACGTTTATTGTTGATTGTTGTTATTGTTCCTTGTTTGTATGCTGTTCCTGCTGCTAACTGTTGTTGTTTATATTGTTTTGACTAGTTGTTTTTCATGTTTTTGCCTGACATTGTAAAGCACTTTGTGATGTATTGTCTAGAAAGGTGCTATATAAATAAATTTCATCATCATCATCATCATCATCATTATGTTCTCCCCGTTTCATATACTGTATCTTCAAAACCTTTCCCCACATAAACATTAAGTTCCCACTGACAATGAAGGGAGAATTCTGTCATAGATCACCCCGTCATTTCACATGGATGTGACTATAAAACAAAACGAAACGTGCAAAAGTTGAAATATGGAGGCACAAGGTTTCTGCCCGACAGCGATGATATGGAAACAACATATAGCAGAGATAACCCTCCTCCACCCCTGCTCCACCAACCACCACCCAAGTCCCGTCTCCGCTCAGATGAAGCACCCCTATCTTCAATCCCATCCCAGTCGGGGGGATTATCCCCCTCCGTTGATATAGAAATGGGGAAAAAAGAATACAATGAAAAATATATAACATATTGCTTTTTCTCTCTGCACCGAAAGTCACACATTGAAGGTTCTCAGTGTTACTGTTGTCTGTTTATACCTCTGGAAAAATTAATTAAAGGATAATTCCACACCAATACACATTTGGCATTCGTCTACCTACGCTGTGACATCATATATATCGTACTTGATTTTTGTCATTGACGCCACCCTTGAGGTCCTCGTCCCTTCCAACAGTTTGCATTTCCGCAGGTTGTCTTTATTCTAATGTAGGTAGCTCCAAATCCTTTTTTGAAACACACATCATATTTTACTAGTAAACTGATTCACACACGAGTTTTACGTCGCTCTGGTGCAGCCTTTACATGTAATACCAGAGATAATCTATTCCTCATCCTCTCCTCCCCTCCCTTCTGACACTCTTCTCCCCAATCACTCAGGTTGAAACTGAAACTGTCGCACACGTGCGAAAGGTTCAGTTCAGTTCAGGTTTATTTGTCATATGCATAAATACAGTGAGTGTATAAATACAATGAAATTCATTGTGCTACAGACCATCTCAGTCTTCTCAACAACAAAACAACCACAGGCAGAACAGACACAAACAAAAACCACAGGCAGAACAGAAACGTAACACACAGAGACAAAGTGCATAAAATGTGGCAGAGCACTACGGAACAGTACAGTACAGGTCAGCTGTTCAGCAGCCTGACTGCCTGTGGGAAGAAGCTGTTAGTCAAACGAGTGGTGCGAGATCTGATGCTACGGGAGGAGGCCATTGCATGATTTTAAATCATGCAATGATGACGGGGACCTCAAGGTGAAATGTATAAAAGGGGGCATCTATGACAGTAATCAAGAGCATTATGTATCATGTCACTGGAATCACGGTAGATCGCTGCCCAATGCGTTTTGGTGTGGAATTCTTCTCAATATTATCAAATTCCCACCATTGTTGTCTATACTCACTCGGGCCCCACTTTAACAACAACAATGACTTATTTTCCCTGCCTAATATTGAACCAGTTTAGATTGTTTTCAATGAAGATCAACTGATTCAGAACCTTAAAGATGGAGCGTCATGAATCTTTTCTACCCCAAAACATGATCATCAGGTATTAATATTGTATGAAAACTAAGATCCCCCCCCCCCCAAAAGTGTAAAGTGTTTGTTAAACTGTCATTTTTATGATTCCACCCTACCAGTTCATTAAGTATGCCTGGTTTGCCTGGTGGGTGGTGATGGGTGGAGATCCACCTGAACTGAAGCCACACCCACAGCTTTAGTTGCATGATAAAGGGGGAGGAGTTAGGGGAGGGGTTGAGCACATGATGTCACTATATTGAAGTTTTTTTCATTGGCATGTTTGACTGGAAAGGTTCAGCCCCCAGGAAGAAACCCTAAATACAAAGGGAAGACATCATTGCACATAAAAAACACACCTAGGGGTCTATTTACATACTGTCACCTCTTATACATGTACAAAATTGAAAAAAATACAAAAATCACGGCACCCCCTCTTTAAAAGCTGATTCTGAACTGGTTGGTGACAAAAAAATAACAGAACTGGTTCAATTCAAATCATGGTGAGAAATGAGGGCCGGTTGTGTGCGATATACTCAGGGTTTTAGTGTGTGTAGTGGAGGGAGAGAGATCCAGGATGATGAGACTGAACTGACAGGCGACGTATGGGGAGAGTTCAGGGAGAGCATGTATGGATGAGGCAGGTTGAGCTGACAGTCAGACCCAACGTGGCGCCACAAAGCCCCTGCTAGCTCGTGTATGCGTAGATGCTATCGTCTGTCAGGTTGAACCTGGGGGGAAAGACGGAAGCCGATCGCTACGTGATATACTGCGCTACAGCGCTCCTTCCCTCTCCTGCGAGAGGAGAAGAAGCGCTTCAGCATGAAAAAGCACAGCTTGTCAATATTATCCCATTGTGTTCCTGATCAGATTCTAGTTTCCGACGCTAGATTCTAGTTGACAGCGCGCGCTAGATTCTAGTTTCCGACGCTAGATCCTAGATTCTCATGCTAGATTCTAGTCCCCCACGGTAGATTCTAGTTCCTCTCAGTAGATTGTAGTTTCTGAAGTTAGATTCCAGTTTCTGACACTAGATTCTAGTTCCCGACACTAGATTCTAGTCCATGACACTAAATTCTAGTTTGTGACACCAAATTCTAGTCCCTGGCGTGAGGTTCTAGTTTTTCTGGAAAAATCTCTTTCTGTGTCAGTGATGCTTAACATATTTCATAGGAAGGACCCCAGAAATATCTATTATTTAGCTGCAGAACCTCATCTAAAAACATGTTGTTCTAGGAATCCCCAGAAGCAAAGATTTGAGTTAAAATGTTTGCTTCCGAACTAATGTACTCAAAGATTTGCACCACATTTCCGCATTTTTTTTTTTTTAAAATAGCAGAACTACAAGCTCATATCGCGCCACTCGGTGGCGCCATATGAGCTTGTAGATCTGCTATTTTTCAACAGCTAAAACACCAAAACGTGTTCAGTACAGAAAGGGTTATGTGTGCGAAAATAGATGATAAACGATACGGCAAACGAGATTGTATGACATGAAGAGGGATTATATACACAGAGTTCACATGCCCACGCTTAGCAACAACACGCAGCCGAGCAACGTTGTTGTACTGGTATGGTATGCGATAAGCTCTGCCGCTAAACGAAAGTAACAACTTTGCCCAGGTGTGAAGCGTGAATAGCCTACAGATGTACTGTATGCACTACGCAGCACACATGTATTGGTATGGATTCTACATAGCACAAAACACCACTGGTGGACAAATAAATCGCACAATGCTCCCTTTGAGGAACTTGAGACCGACACCTGTGCACACATGATGGATCCACATTAAACCCATTCTGAACTGAAAAAAAAAGATTCAACGATTTGTGCCACATTTTCACCATTTTCAAAAATTTCAGACCTACGAGCTCATAGCGCGCCACTCCGTGGCACGTTTTGAGCTTGTCTTTCATTTGGGACAGAAGGGGCGCGACCATTTTGAAAAACTGCCGCACCCGCACACCCATTCTATCCCATGCATTCAAATGGCATCATCTCAGATTCACCCCCTGAATGTCTCTGTTGTCCGATTATGACCTATAGCCTACTTTTGTGTGTCTAGAACAGATTATAGCAACTTATGGATTGAATTTACTGAAACTATACAGCATAAACTCAATGTAAATGCAATCTATCTAATAATAATAATAATAATAATAATAATAATAATAATAAGTAGAATTTCCGCAGTTACACTTTGCTGTGTGGTTGCCATTGTCGCTGGTTGCTGAGGCATTGCAATTTTGTAACTAGCAGTAACCAGTATGCCATGGCCTACTTGTACATGAGCGGAGCGAGCGAGAAGAGAGCAAATACCCTTTAGATCAATCCTTGTAATCAAGGACCAACCAGATGTGTGCGACGTCATTTTCCCCAGGAAACAGTACCGCCATCACTTTTCCATAGAAAACATATTTAGAACAGCTCTATCAAATTTAAGATTTTGTTTAAATGATAAAGTTACCTAGTATACCTTTAAAGGGATAGTTGTTTTTTTTTTAACTCCGTTAATATAGTGGTGTCAACTGTATTAATTGATGTCAAGGGTCCCATGGTGGGAGTTATGCTCTGGTCTTAGTGAAATATGAAGTAGTTCTGGTCATTTTGGGGGGTCCCTGGGGCCAGGCAGTAAAAGTAAATGAATAAAAAAGAAATAATGAACTTAATTTGTATTGTTGGCTGATTTCTAGAATACTAGCACATCCTTTGTTCATTTTTGACCCCTCTATCACAGGTAACTATGTATTTTGTGTTCATATAACTATGCGAAAAAAGTAGTTCCATGTGATAGAGGGGTCAAAAAGGAACGAAGGACGAGCTAATATCTTAGAAATACTTCACAAATACAAATTACGTTAGTTTTGTGGGTTCATTTACTTTTACTGCGTGGCCACAGTGACCTCCACAAAATGATCAGAACTACTTAATATTTCACCAAAACCAGAGCAGAACTCCCACCATGGGACTCTGGACATCAATTAATACCGTGGACACCACTATATTAATGGACAGTATTTCATACAACTTCATGCCAACAGTTTGCCGCGTGTGATGTCACTTCAGATATAAACATGTGCCGTGATGAAAATGACTGTAAATGTAGAGAGAGAGAGACAGTGACACAGGCATACAGTCAGGAAGGCAGACAGGCAGACATGCTGATGTTTTCTTGGACTCTATCCAAGGCAGGAGGACCACAGAGAGCTCATCATGCATCTGTAGCAGTAAGGAACCAGATTTATTCCTTTGGAGGCTCCTTTAACGGATGGATGACCAAGGATAAGTTGGATGTCCATGTCTTCAACACAGTGTCCTTATGCTGGAAGGTGTTACCCCCGGTGACTGATATTGACATTCCCCCCGGGTGTGGCGGACACACAGCTGTGCTGGTGGAGGATTCAGTTTATATCTGGGGAGGCTATCGGCAAGTCTACTCGGTAAGGGTGTACAACAATGTGCTTTGTGGATTTAATGTCGACACCCACATGTGGTCCAAACCCAGGGTTACCGGGACCATCCCAGAGGCAAGGGCTGGCCACTCGGGCTGCGTACTTGGGAAGGCCATGTTGATCCATGGAGGATTTTTCCATGGGAACGCTTACGCCAATGACACGTTCAAGTTGGACACCACCACAATGGTCTGGACTTTAATTGACATCAGGGGTTGTCTGTGTCCACCACCTGCGTCCAGCGGTCACTCTGCAACCATCATTGGAACAAAGATGTTTGTATTTGGGGGCATATTGGAAAACAACACCAGAGTGTTTGATACAGAAAACAACAACTGGATGAGCTCACCATCAACACAGCTCCTTCCTGAAGGACGCTGGGGTCATTCAGCTTTTGCCTACAACGGTGAGCTGTACATAGTGGGTGGCTGTGAGACCACCTCCAAGGCCTTCGGTGACGTGTGGAAACTCAACCCAGAGACCTTCTCCTGGAAGCAGGTTGAGCCCAAGGGGAAGAGACTGTGTCCAAAGTATGGTATGTGCTGCTGCCTGGCTGGGGATCGCATCGTCCTGTTTGGAGGATACGAAGGAGGCCGCGGTTTTGCTGATGACGTGACGTACATCGTGGAGTTAAGTCCTCCTTTGAAGATGTTATGTAAGCTAGCAGTGACCCAGCATGGCCTGGACCAGTCTGGACTCACTCATGACATCATGTGGGAACTGTCAGCCATGACCAAAACAACACGCAACAGAGAGACTAATAATAACAACAACAACTAGATTTTTTGCAATTAAAAATTGCAAAGTGTGTTTACCATTGTCGCTGGTTGCTGAGGCATTGCAATTTGTAACTAGATCATCACTCAGTATGCCATGGCCTACTTGTGCATGAGTGGAGCGAGCAAGCAGAAAGCAAATACCCTTTAGATCAATCCTTGTAATCAAGGACCAACCAGATGTGTGCGACGTCATTTCCCCAGGAAACAGTACCGCCATCACTTTTCCTTAGAAAACATATTTAGAACAGCTCTATCAAATTTAAGATTTTGTTTAAATGAAAAAGTTACCTAGTATACCTTTAAAGGGATAGTTCAGTTTTTTTAAAACTCCATTAACAGTTTTCGTGCCGTTGAAATGGATCTACGTCTCCCGTTATCATTATGAAATATGGACCGAAATATGAAATATGACTTTTTGATGAAAATCGCTGGCACTGGCTACCTCAAAAAATATGAAAAAGGGCTGGCACTGGGAGTGTTAATATAGTGGTGTCAACTGTATTAATTGATGTCAAGTGTCCTGTGGTGGGAGTTATGCTCTGGTCCTAGTGAAATATGAAGTAGTTCTGGTCATTTTGGGGGGGTCCCTGGGGCCAGGCAGTAAAAGTAAATGAATAAAAAGAATGAACTTAATTTGTATTGTTGACTGATTTCTAGAATATTAGCACATCCTTCGTTCATTTTTGACCCCTCTATCACAGGTAACTATGTATTTTGTGTTCATATAACTATGCGAAAAAAGTAGTTCCATGTGATAGAGGGGTCAAAAAGGAACGAAGGACAAGCTAATATCTTAGAAATACTTCACTAATAAAAATTACGTTAGTTTTGTGGGTTCATTTACTTTTACTGCGTGGCCACAGTGACCTCCACAAAATGACCAGAACTACTTAATATTTCACCAAACCAGAGCAGAACTCCCACCATGGGACTCTGGACATCAATTAATACCGTGGACACCACTATATTAATGGACAGTATTTCATACAACTTCATTCCAACAGTTTGTCGTGTGTGATGTCACTTCAGATATAAAAATGTGCCGTGATGAAAATGACTGTAAATGTAGAGAGAGAGAGAGACAGTGACACAGGCATACAGTCAGGAAGGCAGACAGGCAGACATGCTGATTTTTTCTTGGACTCTTTCCAAGGCAGGAGGACCACAGAGAGCTGATCATGCATCTGTAGCAGTAAGGAACCTGATTTATTCCTTTGGAGGCCGCTTTGACGGATGGATGACCAAGGATAACATGGTTGTCCATGTCTTCAACACAGTGTCCTTATGCTGGAAGGTGTTACCCCCGGTGACTGATATTGACATTCCCCCCGGGTGGGGCGGACACACAGCTGTGCTGGTGGAGGATTCAGTTTATATCTGGGGAGGCTACCGGCTAGTCCACCCGGAATGGGTGTACAACAATGTGCTTTGTGGATTTAATGTCGACACCCACATGTGGTCTAAACCCAGGGTTACCGGGACTATCCCAGAGGCAAGGTCTGACCACTCAGGCTGCGTACTTGGGAAGGCCATGTTGATCCATGGAGGATTTGTCCATGGGAATGCTTGCGCCAATGACACGTTCAAGTTGGACACCACCACAATGGTCTGGACTTTAATTGACATCAGGGGTTGTCTGTGTCCACCACCTGCGTCCAGCTGTCACTCTGCAACCATCATTGGAACAAAGATGTTTGTAATTGGGGGCGTGTTGAACAACATGACCATCAGAGTGCTTGATACAGAGACAAACAACTGGATGAGCACACCATCTGCACAGCTCTTTCCAGAAGAACGCTTCAGTCATTCAGCAATTGCCTACAACGGTGAGCTGTACATAGTGGGTGGCTGTGAGACCTTCAAGACCTTCAAGACCTTCGGTGACGTGTGGAAACTCAACCCAGAGACCTTCTCCTGGAAGCAGGTTGAGCTCAAGGGGAAGAGACTGTGTCCAAAGTATGGTACGTGCTGCTGCCTGGCTGGGGATCGCATTGTCCTGTTTGGAGGATACAAAGGAGACCGCCATTTTGGTGATGACGTGACGTACATCGTGGAATTATGTCCTCCTTTGAAGATGTTATGTAAGCTAGCAGTGACCCAGCACGGCCTGGACCAGTCTGAACTCACACACAACATCCGGTGGGAACTGGCAGCTATGACCAAAAAACACGCAACGGGAGAGACTAATAATAATAATAATAATAATAACAACAACAACTAAAATCTTTGCAATTAAATATTGCAAAGTGTGTTTGCCATTTTCGCTGGTTGCTGAGGCATTATAATTTGTAACTAGATCATCACTCAGTATGCCATGGCCTACTTGTGCATGAGTGGAGCGAGCAAGCAGAAAGCAAATACCCTTTAGATCAATCCTTGTAATCAAGGACCATCCTTGTAATCAAGGACCAACCAGATGTGTGCAACGTCATTTTCCCCAGGAAAGAGTACCGCCATCACTTTTCCATAGAAAACATATTTAGAACAGTTCTATCAAATTTAAGATTTTGTTTAAATGAAAAAGTTACCTAGTATACATTTAAAGGGATAGTTCATTAAAAAAAAAAAAAAAAAAACTCCATTAATATAGTGGTGTCAACAGTATTAATTGATGTCAAGGGTCCCATGGTGGGAGTTATGCTCTGGTCTTAGTGAAATATGAAGTAGTTCTGGTCATTTTTGGGGGGTCCCGGGGGCCAGGCAGTAAAAGTAAATGAACAAAAAAGAAAAAAGAACTTAATTTGTATTGTTGACTGATTTCTAGAATATTAGCACATCCTTCATTCATTTTTGACCCCTCTATCACAGGTAACTATGTATTTTGTGTTCATATAACTATGCGGAAAAAGTAGTTCCATGTGATAGAGGGGTCAAAAAGGAACGAAGGACGAGCTAATATCTTAGAAATACTTCACAAATACAAATCACGTTAGTTTTGTGGGTTTACTTTTACTGCGTGGCCACAGTGACCTCCACAAAATGACCAGAACTACTTAATATTTCACCAAACCAGAGCAGAACTCCCACCATGGGACTCTGGACATCAATTAATACCGTGGACACCACTATATTAGTGGACAGTATTTCATACAACTTCATGCCAACAGTTTGTCGTGTGTGATGTCACTTCAGATATAAACATGTGCCGTGATGAAAATGACTGTAGATGTAGAGAGAGAGAGAGACAGTGACACAGGCATACAGTCAGGAAGACAGACAGGCAGACATGCTGATGTTTTCTTGGACTCTATCCAAGGCAGGAGGACCACAGAGAGCTCATCCTGCATCTGTAGCAGTAAGGAACCAGATTTATTCCTTTGGAGGCTTCTTTAACGGATGGATGACCAAGGATAAGTTGGATGTCCATGTCTTCAACACAGTGTCCTTATGCTGGAAGGTGTTACCCCCGGTGACTGATATTGACATTCCCCCCGGGTGTGGCGGACACACAGCTGTGCTGGTGGAGGATTCAGTTTATATCTGGGGAGGCAATCGGCAAGTATACTCGGGAAGGGTGTACGACAATGTGCTTTGTGGATTTAATGTCGACACCCACATGTGGTCCAAACCCAGTGTGACCGGGACCATCCCAGAGGCAAGGGTTTGCCACTCAGGCTGCGTACTTGGGAAGGCCATGTTGATCCATGGAGGAATTGTCCATGGGAAAGCTAACGCCAATGACACGTTCAAGTTGGACACCACCACAATGGTCTGGACTTTAATTGACATCAAGGGTTGTCTGTGTCCACCACCTGCGTCCAGCGGTCACACTGCAACCATCATTGGAACAAAGATGTTTGTATTTGGGGGCTTTGTGGGCGTGTTGAACAACAAGACCCGAGTGTTTGATACAGAGACAAACAACTGGATGAGCTCACCATCTACTCAGCTCCTTCCAGAAGGACGCTTCAGTCATTCAGCTATTGCCTACAACGGTGAGCTGTACATAGTGGGTGGCCGTGAGACCACCTCCAAGACCTTCGGTGACGTGTGGAAACTGAACCCAGAGACCTTCTCCTGGAAGCAGGTTGAGCCCAAGGGGAAGAGACTGTGTCCAAAGTATGGTATGTGCTGCTGCCTGGCTGGGGATCGCATCGTCCTGTTTGGAGGATACGAAGGAGACCGCCATTTTGCTGATGACGTGACGTACATCGTGGAGTTAAGTCCTCCTTTGAAGATGTTATGTAAGCTAGCAGTGACCCAGCATGGCCTGGACCAGTCTGGACTCACTCATGACATCATGTGGGAACTGTCAGCCATGACCAAAACAACACGCAACAAGAAAAACTATATGGGTAATAATAATAATAATAATAAGAATAAGAATAAGAATAAGAAGAAGAAGAAGAAGAAGAAGAACTAGAAATATCTCTCTTTTTTTTTTTTTTTTTTTTTTTTTTTTTTTGTGTGGTTGCCGCAGTCGCTTGTTTTGGCCCCTTGCACTAATTTTTGCAGTCAGTTGTGATGTCGACTTTTCAATCCACCCCTGTGATCATGTCGAATTGGGAGGGCATTAACACGCCCAACAACATTTTTTGCAATGGTTACGTTTTTTGCTTTTGTGGCGAATTTACGAGCTACGGTTCAAGATTCATGAGCCAAAACGTAAGGTGGGCTGTTATAGAGCCACCATGAGGCCGACCAATGAAATTTTAAATTTAAATCATTTTTAAGTCTTGGAACCATAGCCCTTATGGTCACCGAGGGAAAAATACTTGAATGTGCATTTTCGGGGGTTTATACTCCCAAAATCATGTTTTTGAAACAAATGGTTACATTTTGCACGTTTGTGGCGCCCCCTATGGATGTAAATGGAAATAATTTTGGCTCCCTGTTGGTGCCAAATCTCACAACAGTACTACTGCCCATAAAACTAATCTTGTTACGTTACAAATGACCTTCTGCGAAAAGTACCGTAATAAATTTGTATTGGGGGGGGGGGGCAGCTGAAGCCGCACCCATACCATTTTCAGTAGTGTTTGAAGTACTTTTACTGTAAACATAAGCACTGAAATATCTTGGGTTGTTTTGCATGCCATCATGTTTGGTGGAGCAAACTTGGGCATTTAGGGGGGCATTGCCCCCCGCCCTCCCTCCCATGCCCATGTCTAGATCCGCCCCTGATGTGATGGCCACTTTTCTACACTACACAACAAAGGATTACAGCGATTACACCATCTTGAAGTGGGTTTGGACGACAAACAGCTCAGCGGCCGGCAAAGTGGCTGTTCGAACCTAACTTTAAACCTAGCGGGGAGACGTGAAGCAGACCATTATGAGCACATCATTAAAACAGTTACTGGGAAGCAGCAGCTGGATACATTATACCAAGGCAGAGAACAAATACTATTACAGATGGTAACTGCAGAGGTTCTCAACTCGCGGCTGATGACCCCGAGAGGTGTTAAATAATCTGTAGGGATCGGTAGATGCTCAAAGGGTCTGTTTTTTTTTTTTTTTTACAGTATATCAGCCACACTATTTTGATTGTCTTAATATCAGGTCTTAAGTCTTAAGTCAAAACATGCAGGAGTGGCAAAGCTGTTTGGCCAAAAGCTGTTAAGACCTGATACTTAACCCTAGAAGGCCCAGTGTTGCTTTTTAGCAACATTAACCCTTTAATTATTAAAAAAAAAAATGTTGTCATTTTTTTGTTATTTTTTCACATAAATATCATGGTGGTTGATTGTTTAGAATTTCATTGAAATTGGTCATGTTATTTGCATAACAATACCCCCCACAGAGGCTGCAATTAGCCTCTTCAATTAATCTCTGGACTTTAACCCTAATAAAAGTATGTAAAATGACTGCAATAAATATATTTTTGTGATTATTAGAATGGCTAGAACATGTACATTCATTATATTAAAAGATATCCCCATTTTTTATTTTTTATTATAATTAATTAATTAATTAATAAGCATAAATAAAATATTTTTCCCCCAAAAAGTTTTTTTTTTATTTAATTTAATTTAATTATTTTTTATTTTATTTATTTATTTATTTATTTATTTATTTATTTATTTATTTATTTATTTATTTATTTATTTATTTATTTATTTATTTATTTATTTATTTATTTATTTATTTATTTATTTATTTTCAATCATGGTAGTACAACCAACCTAGTAGAAAGGTTGAAAACATTTTTTTTTTTTTTAAGTAGAAATATATCCGGGCCTCGAGGGGTTAAGACAATCAAAATAGGGCCCATAACGCCTTAAACAAACACATACACTTGGCTGACCAAAAATACGGTACATCATATCTAGTTGTCAAAGAATGCACCGCAACTGCCCTAGACATTCCACAGACTTGGCTGGCAAACGAAGAAACCAGCTACACTTTTGCCACAAAACGATGGATGGATCTTTGCCACTGGATGCTAGATGCTATCTTGGCATCTTCTGCTCGTGTGACTGCAACAACAAAATTATGTCAAAACTAAGGCTGTCAGCATTAACTAGTTAATCGCGAGTTAACTCAGCCTTGAGTTAACTCGATTATTTTTTTTAGTGTGAGATTAACTCACAGTAAAACCAAAGGCCAAGTGGGTCTATTTGGTTCAATTTTGCCAAATGCAGGTGAATAATTGATAAATATCAGCATCAGTTAAGTTACTTTAAAATAAGTCTACACAATTAGAGAATGTAGATAACTTTCTACAAAATGTGCATGTTCGCTCCTAATGATACCAACATCAAATTGTTGACAAATTCTTTAATTTAGGTCTGGAAGTCTAAATGAATGTCATCAAATGATGGTCTGTGGCTCAAATGAAGAATAAATAATTGACCTTGATATGAATATTCTTGAAAAACCCTCATTTAAGGTATATTTAGAACTATAGCGAATATTTAGAAATATGCAATTAAATTGCGATTAATCATAGATTAACTATGGGCAATCATGCGATTAATCGCGATTAAAATTTTTAATCGATTGACAGCTCTAGTCAAAACCAATACACACTGTACAATGGTGTACAGTATGAGTTCGGTATGGGTGCCATTCTGGTTATTTAGCAATGATATCTGGGGCTAATAATAACAACAACAACAACAACAACAACAACAATACCCATCGACACATTCCCCTGCTCCCAAACTGGGCCTGGGTTATATAAACCCATAAACCTATAACTCAGTCTCATTGAAACCTTTTCTCCTTCCATTGAGTTCTTTCCATATAAACCTATGACTGAATCCTTTTTCTCCTTCCATTGTCGACTGAAAGGGTTGCATTTCAATGAGCTCTCCAGTCAAGTCTAACCCGATCCCAATCTATTAATAAAGAGATTGGCTTGAGCCCCGACATAATGAACTCACACTGCCAGCTCCCATTCGGTTTGCACGCACATGCACACACACACACACACACACACACACACACACACACACACACACACACGCACACACGCACACACGCACACACGCACACACGCACACACGCACACACGCACGCACACGTTTTACTATATATTTGTGATGACATATACGGCAGAAATGCTAGCGTTTATTTTGTATTGCCATTTTCTACTTGTGGGCTTGCAGACCAGCTGTTTTTCAGTGCGCAGCGACATAATTGCGCTGGTGTGTACATTAGGCATAATATCTCATAGTATCCCAAACCCCTATAAAAATGTTTTTAAGTCATATAAAACAATTATTTTTCCGAGACGACCGGGATTACGGTTCCACCGCAACCAAACGCAAGTGTAGTAATAGACACACAGAGCGCGTACACCCACACCCACGCGTACACCCACACACACACACACACCAATCCTTTGAGATTGGGGGTGCATTTTCATTCACTCATTTATTTATTTATTTCCCGCCGCCGCCGTCCTATTAGAGCCGGTCAGAATTAATTTCTCCTCGCTCGCTAGACCTGTTATCAGTCCATAAAAGCTACATATTATAAATGGAATAAATATAATAAGGCGAGGATTTGTGGGAATGTAGCAACCATCAGCTTTTCCCTCCCTCTCTCTCTCTCTGTCTCTCTCTCTCTCCAGGGGCGGATCTAGGCATGGGCATACGGGGGGGACAATGCCCCTCTAAATGCCCAGTCTGCCCCACCAAACACGACGGCATGCAAAACAACCCAAGATATTTCAAATTAAAGTGCTTATATTTAAAATGATTTGAAACACTACTACTGCTACTGACTTACAGTTGTGTCACCACTAAACCAACAGTATGTCATCATTGAAAACAGAAAACTCTCTGAGTCAGACCTTTAGCTTTATGCATGCTGCGTGTCTGTTGCAACTTCGACAACAACTGATGTTATCATTGAAGCTTTATTTGCCTAATAAACGTCCTCTAACCAAAAATGGTATGGAGGCGGCTTCGCGCCACGGGCGATGAAGTCGCACCCATACCATTTTCTCCTGCCCCCCCCCCCCCAATTGGGAAATGTTACATCCGCCCCGTCTCCCTCTCTCCCTCCTCGCCATAAGCAGTAATTGATATTTGGCCCAGTTTTTTTCCCCCTTCCTCCTTGGCCATGGTCTTTCTTTCTTATTCCCTCTCCCCGTGTTCAGGAACGAGCTGTGCGCTGCTCGTTGTAAAACAGCTGAGCCGGTACAAATGCAATTGGCTGCGAGCGTGCGCGTGTTGGTGCATGAGAGGAGGGGGATTATCCTAACGTAATGTCAGACTTATTAAACTCCATTACACTCCATAGATCACATGCACACTCACACGGCTCTGAAAAGGATAGACTGCCTTCTTCCCCTGTGTGTGTGTGTGTGTGTGTGTGTGTGTGTGTGTGTGTGTGTGTGTGTGTGTGTGTGTGAGTGTGTGAGTGAGTGAGTGAGTGAGAGAGAGAGATAGAGAGAGAGCTAGAGGAGGGGAGAGGGAGAGTCTGGCAGTAACCTTGTATCTCAAACTGTCTCCAAGACTTTTATGACTTCTGTCTTGTTGTTTTGTTGCGATAACTTATAGTATACTATCATACAGGAGTGTTTTGTTGTACAAGAGTAGGGAAAATACTAGGGATGTCCCAGTGCCACTTTTTTCATTTCCAATCCGATCCCGATACCACAATTTGTTAGCCTGACCTCAGTCTGAATTGTCATTTCGTTTCACTTCATTATTCAGACTGAAGTCTCACAAATGGAACCAAATGAACCCGTTAGGGTTCATTTGGTTCCATTTGTACGCTCTCAGAAAAAAATGTTGAAAATGGGTGGAATTCCCCTTTAATATTTGCTGCAATGTTTGATCGAGAAATTTGAAAACATTACATCACATCAGATATATTCGGTGTATAAAGGACCCTAAGCAGTTCATCGTTTTTATCTTGGGTTGGACTACCACTCGAACTGCGCTGGTCCTGTGCTTGTGGGATTTCTTCGTCTGCGTGACCCCCTCCTGACCTACTTATCGGTATTTTTTTTACTGTGGACCACCATCCCTGCAATACTCGTCTTTGTTGCTGCTATAGCAGCACTGCAATGCTATCGCTGTCCTCAAACTAACAGTGAGCAAAGGTGATAAGATCAAGAACAATAACCTGAGACTACGAAGTCAAGTAGAACACTCTATCTCCTCCATTTTTAATGTGGGACAGGCAAATATAACGGGGGCAGCAATGCTCTCATAGTGAACGAATGCAATTGAATTTAATAGTGTCTGTGTGTGTGTGTGCGTGTGGGTATGCGTGTGTGTGTGTGTGTGTGTGTGTGTGTGTGTGTGTGTGTGTGTGTGTGTGTGTGTGTAACATGGAGACATCCGACGTGACCTTGGTCTTGTGTCTCACAAAATCTTCCCGGAAACCTAACCCTGAATTCAGTCTTAACCGGCCACATGCAGTACGTTGCCTAACATCCTATTGGTCTTAACCAGCCAACGTAGGCCGGTTTCTACCTCTACTTCACTTCAAAGTAACCTGTTAAAAAGGATCCCTGGATAATAAGACAAATATGCCTTAAAACATTATACTTGCCTTCTATAACTAAAACATGCAGATAAAAACACCTTCAATACTTTATTTATTTCATAAATAGAGAATCTTTCACTCAATAGGAGGTGCTCCTGTCGCAGGATGATGATGTCACATGAGCATGTTCATCTATATATTCCATAGAGCTAGATCACACGTGACATCATCATCCTGCACCAGGAGCAGTTCCTGTTGAGTGAAATATTCTCTATTTATTTTAAAGAAATAAGATGCAATTGGTGTTGTTGTTTATTTTAGTTGTATGGGGAAAGCACAATGTTTTAAACGATGTTTATCTTATTAGTCAGGGATCCTTTTAAGAACGTGACAGTTTTACTAGCAGGTTGAATCCATTAACAGAACATTGTGAGTACAGTACAGTATGTGGGGGAGGAATGAATGAGCATAATGACTAAATGGCGGTGGAAACAAATAAACAACAGAGTATTTTTCGGTTCTACTTTAGGGCAGTGGTTTTCAACCTTTTTTGATACTATGGCCCCTATTTATTCAATTTTTGAGTCACGGACCACCATTTGGTGGTCCGTGACTCAAAATTTGAAACGATTTTCAAGTTTGTGTCCGAAATTTAGGAGGGATGAACTGGCAAAATATGGGTCAAATTAACAGTTTTAATACATTTTCTAATTGTGTACATTCTTGAAAATTAAGTCATTCAGATCTTTAACTATAATTTAACTCTTGAGAGGGTAAAATGATACCAAATAGACCCCCTAAGGATCCATTTGGTATCATTTTTACCCTCTCAAGAGTTACAGATCTTTAATGGTCCATTCGGTTATACCAACTCCCCATCCTTTAGCTGCACGGGGACCACCTCGAATCCTCTCAGGGACCACTGGTGGTCCCGGTGGACCACTGGTTGAGAACCACTGCTTTAGGGGATGGGTGAGAAGCAGGTAGTAAATTGCCAAGTCTGTTTCATGCCTGTGCAGCTTGCCTATAGGGCACCATGTTGAGTCACAACTCTCCCAATACAGCATACAACAACATGCATCACTGTAGTGATGGATTCATCTCCACAAGAGACTGCATCCTCCCAGTGGGATGGCTGCCCCTCACTGGCAGGTGAGACCAGCTGGGTACAGCAGCAGTGACACACACAGCAACGTGTGGAAGGAATTAATTTGCACAACTAAAGAGTGGAGGAAAAAAATAATAATAATTAGCTATATCCCACCATCATTTAAGTGGTTAAAATATGCTAAATACTGCATGCCTGTATTGATAGTGTCAAGTGAAGATATACAGGAAACAGGGAGAGAGAGAAGGGACTCGAACACGCAGCACAGTGTGAAAAACAGGGACTCGAAAAAAAACAAACACAAAAAATGGTACCGGTCCGGATGGCACACCATTGAAAGGCAGCTAATGTTTAAAAGAGAATTCCACACCAAAATACATTGGTCATTCATCTATGATCCATCTTGACTCCCGTGACATGATAGATAATGTCCTTGATTTTTGTCATAGATGCCTCCTTTTCTACATTTCACCCTGAGGTCCCCCTCCCTCCTATGCAGTTTGCATTGCAGGGTGAAATGTAGAAAAGGGGGAATCTATGACAAAAATCAACTGCAATATATATGATGTCACAGTGATCAAGGTAGATTGATGCCCAATGTGTTTTGGTGTGGAATTCTCCTTTAATAGCAGATCCACAAGTTCACATGAAGTCAAGAGCTTCATGTGAACTCGTCTACTCTAGTCGCTACTTTACTTCACTGATGTAGTGGAGAACCTAAAAAAAGAAGGTTTCTGCCCGACAACAGCAACACAATAGCGGCGGTATTAATTGACCAATGAGAGACAGCGGTGCGACAATGGGCCTTATCTGACTGACAGGTGGAGATAAAGAGGTGCCAGGTGGGGTGGATCCAATGCCTAACTCGTTTTTGAAAAACCTTTTGGAGCATTACTGCATTATTCTTACCTACTTATTAGCATAGCATTACTTACTTAGCATTTATTAACACTGGGGGCTTTACAGACAGCAACAACAAGTTGCATTTTCAGTTTTTTCAGCCACACAGTGTACACTTTGTTTTTCACACACACACATTTTAGCAAACTCCTTGGAATGCCGCGATATAAACTCGTGAAAAAGGAATAGGAGCTTCGGGCTGAATTCCTGGCATAATATTCTGTTTAGTTAATGCATTATGCATCTTGAAATGTCAATATGATTGTCAAAGCTGAAATTTTTGCAGACTTCTAATTAACAAGGAAAACGCACATGCACACGCACACACACCACACACACACACACACAACACACACACACACACACACACACACAACACCTTCTCTTTGACGGGACAGTTCCCTCATTGCCAGTTTCTGGGGGGGACCAATGAGAATCGTTTTCAAGAAAATTGGCATTACTTGGCATTATTCTGTCTTACCACTGCATTAGCAATTCCAGATCGCTTGGTGTAGCAGGTATGGTGTAAGTCCTTTCAGACAGCATGCAACATCAGGTTTGGGGCCACGCTCATTTGGTTGCTTGGCAGCAAATCAGGTCTGGGGCCTTGGGTAGGCCGAAAGCCTCATCCACCAGCCCTGGGTCTGAATTGCCAAATAATTGGTACCCAGAATAATCTGCAAACCTGCAACAAAATCATCAGACCTCACCTTAATTAAAAATTAACTGCAAGCTCATAGGTGCATCCCAGCAATGTTGGGGTCTGATGAAAGGTGATGCCCTGGTCTTTGAATTACTTTTGGTAGAATAGGTTAAAACCGCAAGCCAAGCCAGACACACCTACCCCCCCAACAAAAATGTTACTGCACTCCCCAATCAGCACACAAACTCTTGATGACTGCCAATTATTCTGAATAGAGGAGCCCACCATACCTGGCTACACCAAGCGATCTGGAATTGCACCCATGTCTCTTTTCCTCTGATAACCTTTTGCTGCCTGTTAATAAACAGAGGAAACCATGGCCAAACACCAATTTTAAACCCAGAATGCAGTATTTAGTTCATGGTTCAACAGTTTTTTCCTTTGCTGGAGAAGTATTGACATCAAGACCTTCATTTGCAACATTCTTCAGTAATGCAAATGCCAACCCCGTCCCGTCCCACTTGTGCAACACAAATGACACATTTGTCCCTCAAATCAGCAGCTTCCCCAGTGTTGCCAACGTGGCGCCTTTGTTGCTATATTTAGTTTTTTTCTAGACCCTCGTTTTTCACTATTTTCCCTCCTATGATAGTCCTCCTTCATTACTAGAAAGGACCATTGGTTACCAAATGGAACCTTAGAGATCTATAACTCTTGAGAGCGTGAAATGGAATCAAATGGACCCTTACGGGTCCATTTGATTCCATTTCACGCTCTCAAGAGTTCAATTATAGTAAACATCTGAATTACGTATTTTTCAATCATCTACACAATTAGAAAATGTAGAATTGCTATTTTGACCAACGTTTTGCCAGTTATTTCTCCAAAATTAGTCTGAGATACTAAACTCAACATCAAATGATGGTCCTCCATGGATAAAATGCAGAATAAATAGTGGGCCATTGTATGCTCTAGTGCATTTTGAAAGTGCCACTAGTGCATTTTGGATTTTGGCAATTGTCAACACTGGCTTCACAGGCGTTCCAATGATACACTAACGGAGGCTGTGTTCCATTGTGGTTGAACAGAGACAGGAGTGCCGACGTTGAGCATGTTGTGGCCCGTCAGAGACAGGTGGGCAGGGCTGTAAAACCATATATACCAGGGGTTTTCAACCTTTTCTGTCTCAGGGAACACCATTTATTCAGCATTTGAGCCACGGACCACCATTTGAGGACATTTTTTATCCCCGCAGACCCGAAAACTAAAGATTTATTTTGCTTCTGTTCATGACAGTTCATCTTCTAGTTGTGTAGACTTGAACTAACTCTCATGAGGCATAGTTTAACTCTTGAGAGTGAAACCAAATGGACCCTTGCGGGTCCATTTGGTTTCATTTTTACGTTCTCAAGAGTTACATCTGGTTAACCAACTTAGCTGAAAACCACTGATATATACCATAGGTATATAGTGTATACTGTATAGCTACAAGGGTGTAGACGCTCCACTGCTCTAGCCACACACACTCCTGATTATAGAGAAGATCTTCTCTTTGTCTCTTCATCTCATCTCATCTCCAGCAGTAGCAGAGAATTTCTAAGAGCCACACATCGTCCGTGGCTACAGCTACACCTCAGCCCTGCCAGCCAGCGCTCATTCCCCTGCATTCAGGGTAAATACGCAATTAAAGCCCTTCTGAATGGTGGGAGGCTGTCCCTTCAGCTACCGGCTAATTAGGCCCTCATAGGAACGCAGAGAATGACTTTGGCACTGTGCGTGTGTCCGTGTGTGTGGGTGTGTGTGTGTGTGTGTGTGTGGTAGGGGGTGTCTGTGCGTGTGTGTGTGTGTGTGTGTGTGTGTGTGTGTGTGTGTGTGTGTGTGTGTGTGTGTGTGTGGTGTGTGTGTGTGTGTGTGTGTGTGTGTGTGTGTGTGTCGCCTGGCAGAGCCAAGTCTGTATGTAATTGCTCCACCATGGTTTGAGTTGGCAGGCGATAGGCCTGTACTTTACCTGAACCCAGCTGTGTAAAGTAACGGAGTACGAGGACATGCTTTGTTGTTTCCTACTTTAGTGGAGTATTTCTCATGTTCAATACGTTTGTTCTATTCCGCTTCATACCTAGTAGTTACTACTTACATTTAGACTTTGCGATCAGATCTACTATTTAATAGTTTGGTATTAATACTTTTATTTTTTTATTATTTTTTACTCTAGTACATTTAGATTGTCTTTCACTTATAACAAAGTATTGCTGTATTGATGGTCTTAGATCAGGGGTTTGCAACCAGTGGTCCGGGGACCACCAGTGGTCCTTGAGAGAGTTCCAGGTGGTCCCCAGGCTAAATGATGGAAAGTTGGTTAACCAGGTGTAACTCTTTGAGAGTGTAAACATTTTTACACCCTCAAGAGTTAAAATATCCATCATCTGAATTATCATCATTTAATTAAGACCTAGAGGATGTAGAAGAATGGCCATTTTGATGTAGGTTTGAACAATCCAAAAGAAATCTTTAGTTTTGGGGGTCTGTGGGGGTGAAGACGCCATCAAATGGTGGTCTGTACGTGGCTCAAATACTGAATAAATCGTGGGCCCTAGTATCAAAAAAGTTGAAAAACCACTGTCTTAGATATAGTAAGTATATAAGTATATAAAGTAAGTACATTATTCCTCCACTGCCTTAACCAGTCAGCCCTCGATCTCCCCTACTGGGTTGGGAAAGCACTGATAGAATTTGGACTCCGGCCTATAAATACTTTTATTTCCCACTACTATGCGCCAATGCAGGGACAGAGGGGCTTGATGGTGACGGGAGGCCATTGATGGATATTGGCAAAGCCGCAGACAACAATCAAATTACCCCTCACCGCGGTCTGCCAGACAAGGATAAAAAAGAACCCTCTACCGCCAGAATGTGTTTGATTCTAAGCGCTCACTCTTCAGTAGTTTTGGGGCTCGGATACATCCATTGAAATGTGTGTTTTGATGCAAATTGACTGAATGAGGATGAATGGAAAAGAAGTTCGATATGGAAACATATTTGGAAAAGAGTGTATGTGTGTGTGTGTGTGTGTGTGTGTGTGTGTGTGTGTGTGTGTGTGTGTGTGTGTGTGTGTGTGTGTGTGTGTGTGTGTGTGTGTGTGTGTGTGTGTGTGTGCGCGCGCTGCATGTGTATTGTTCATGCTTCGCCCAGCATGTGTGCGTATTGTGCGCACATATGCGTTAGTCTTAAGATCATTAAACCTTTCTGTACCATGGCACGTTTTGGTGCCATAAGCATTCTATTATACTTTAGCTTTTGAAAAAAAAAAGAATCAGATCTACAAGCTCATAGCGCGCCACCGAGTGGCGCGCTATGAGCTTGTAGGTCTGATATTTTTGAAAAATCACAAAAATGTGGCAGAAATCTTTGAATATATTCTGGGGGTATGAAATACGTTAGCATCACTGACACTGGATCATAGATTTTCTTGTCAGAAGCTAGGATCTAGCGTCAAGAGCTAGAATCTAGCATCAGAAACTACAATCTAATGCCCTTAAAACTAGCGACTGGAACTAGAATTTAGTGCCAAAAACTAGAATCTAGCATTGAGAACTAGAATCAACCACCGGAAACTAGAATCTAACCCCAGCAACTAGAATCTAACCCCAGCAACTAGAATCTAAGCAACTAGTGTCAAAAACTAGAATCTAGTGTCAGAAACTAGTCTAGTGTCAGAAACCTACTCTAGTGTCAGAAACTAACTACAGTGTCAAAACTAGAATCTATTCAGACACTAGAATCTAGTGTCAGACACTAGAATGTAGTGTCCGAAACTACCTATGATCTAGTGTCCGAAACTACCTAGAATCTAGTGTCAGAAACTAACTAGAATCTAGTGTCAGAAACTACCTAGAATCTAGTGTCAGAAACTAACTAGAATCTAGTGTCAGAAACTACCTAGAATCTAGTGTCAGAAACTACCTAGAATCTAGTGTCAGAAACTAACTAGAATCTAGTGTCAGAAACTAACTAGAATCTAGTGTCAGAAACTAGAATCTAGTGTCAGAAACTAACTAGAATCTAGTGTCAGAAACTAACTAGAATCTAGTGTCAGAAACTAACTAGAATCTTGTGCCAGAAACTAACTAGAATCTAGTGCCAGAAACTAACTAGAATCTGGTGTCAGAAACTAGATTCTAGTAAGTACAAAATGTCTTAAGGGCCTATGTGCTCCAGTGGCGTACAATTCCTCCTCTAATTACCGCCTCCTGCCTCCTGCCAGTGCCGTGAAGAAGCAGTGCTCCATCATTCCACACCCACCACTGCACAACAAGGGGTCTTTGCTAAGCACTTTCCTCCCAAAGCCACGACCCTTTAATTCCCTCCGGTCGCAGCGCCTTTATGAGGTCACGACCGTTTCCCTGAAATCAACACACCTTTTGTTGCAGGTCACTGTCTCAAGTCCTTGCCTCAAACTAACAAGCTCTTCTCTCAAAATCACAACAAATTAAGCTTTAGCAAGCACCAAAGGTAGGCATCACATCTGTGTTCTTTAACTCTATGAGTGCCATTTTTTGCCAGCCTGTAGTTCCCCCATTTGTCCAGAGTGCCATTTATATGCATTAAGTAATTGATTGATTATCTCAAAAACAAAAAATCACCAACAGCAGTTGTATACATTTTGTCACATATTTCAGAGATGTGTAACGAAAGGGGTAATTCCTGTGGATACCAAACAGGGTTGAAATTCTAAATTCATAAAAATGGTGGTTGCATCATATGACGTGACTGACTCAGAATCAGTCCAGACTCAGTCTCAGACATCACAATTTCCATTCGTGTCGCCAGGCCCACGAGTTGATTCATCAGTGCGGTTTTGTCATTGCACTGTGATTTGAGCGGCTTAGTTCACAACGGTGCACACAGTAAGTCACTGTCACCAGATAAAGATTAGCACAGGGATTGCCACCACAACGCTATCAGAATCTAGGGCCTCTTTATTAGGTGTGTAAACCGACGATTACGACTTCTGCAACAATCAGTTACGACTCATGCATTTAGCAGCCGTTCTCACCCCAGAGCGACTTACAACTGCAAAATGCAAGTAAACAAAATGGGCAGGAAACCCAAAGTCAATAAAATTGTAGGGTAAATATTCACGCAATTAGAGTGCAGAGAGAAACGGTGTAAATGCCTCAAAGAACATGAAACGTGGCATGTCATAACAACACACAACAGCGTAAACAGTGAATTATATTTGTGGACAGGGAAATCAAATCTGCATAACAACAAAAAATGATAATATTCTGCATAATGCACCCAGTGCTGTGTTTTGTCTGAACTTCAACAAAGCCACTAATGACCGTCATCCCATCAGTGCAGAGATTTTCATGAAACTGGTCTGGAATAATGGTCACCAAACTGGACCCCAGAGGGACCATCGCATTGTATGTTGGAAAGGGCACAGACTGACTGAGGCACATGTAGGCCGTGGGCTGGGGACTTGAGAGCGGTTATCACTCAAGTCGCACGATGTAGTCTGCGTTTTTTTTTCTCAGTAGGTAGATAAAAGTCTTATAAGTACGGTAATTAATGTTTCCAGCTCGAATTTCTGCGTCGTAATGAGAACGAACCGATTTTAAAAATGAATTTTAACGTTACTAAAAGAGGGTTACTATCAGGCAAACCCGGCAACCTTGCCAGAAAACTGCCAGATTGGCGCGTGTATTCACGTAAACAAATCCGTGGCAAGCTCTGCGCTGCATCTGAATCATTATAGAAAATCACGTGCATTGTCCGTCAACGTAATTACAGCCTAGTATAAACCACTTGTTCCCACGACGTCTTTATGTTAATCATCTCCACATGAAAGCTCATATTCTGTAGATCAGCTATGTAGTAAGCGTTTGGATTTGGGAATAATCCTTGAGAATGCACAGATCATCATACCACTCACCTTTGATCACTTTGGAAATTTGCACTACAACAGTACAGATCTTATATGGATAGCCCACATTCATCAATTGTCTTACCTACGATGCCAAATGGTTGTTCAAATAAAATGAAGTAGGGCTACAACATTTCCAGCTTGTCTGTCTCAACTATAGCTATACCACAACGCCAAAGTTAAGACTACTAATGCATAGCCTACGTTATTTGATTATACATGTGTCATTTAGGCTACTAAATTACTCACATTGTGCCAGTACTTTGTTGCAGATTACCTTAGAAAATCACGCTATTTTTGTTATATTGTTCAGATTCAATACATTCTTGTATTTTGGAACATTGACGTAAATTCTGGTAATTACACTGAAGCAGTACAATTCGTACATTGCTTTTTATCATTCTTACCTACAATTGATTGATCAACTGTGATGTAATAAATCTCCCGAACTGCAGAATAAAAAGCAATCGTCCATTGATGTCAAAGGTTATTCATTATTGCGCCACTGGAGGTCAGCATACTGACCTCAGGAGATCTCATTACCTATACCAGGGGTTTTCAACAGGTGGTCCGAGGACCACCAGTGGTCCTTGAGAAGGTTCCAGGCGGTCCCCAGGCTAAATGATGGAAAGTTGGTTAGGCAGATGTAACTCTTGAGATTGTAAAAATGAAACCAAATGGACCCAAAGGGTCCATTTGGTTTCATTTTTACACTCTCAAGAGTTAAAATATTCATCATCTGAATTAGCACTGTTTAATTAAGAAGTTTACACTGTTATGTTTGCAAAGTCCATCCTGGAATTGTGGACAAAACCAAAAGAAATCTTTAGTTTTAGGTCTTTGGGGCCAAAATGTAACCAAATGGTGGTCCGTGGCTCAAATGCTGAATAAATGGTGGTCCCTGGTGTCAAAAAGGTTGAAAACCCCTGATCTGTTCCTATGCACCAGCAAACACGGTAGGAAGGCCCTTCAACATCCGACCTGTCCTGGGGTAACCCCACTGTACATCCAACAAGCATGCAATAATGAAGTGCTGTATGCATCTAGCGTCAGTTACAAACAAACAATGTTTTTCAGACAAAAGTTGGTCAAAATGTGTGCAATGTGCACAACAATGGATAGCATTAGACACTGAAGAAAGTGTCATTGCTGAAAAGGCAATTGAAACGTTTAATATATTTTAATATAACTTTTAATATAACAGCAGACCATGTTCCTGAAATACCTAACAATGTGGGCTATCACAGGCAGTGCTACATGCTTTTTACAAATATGGAAAACATTCAAATGGCACATAAGAGAAAAGAGAAAACCAAGCAAAATGAAGGTTTGTACAACATGAAATGCATATTTTCTAATACTGAGTTAAATATTGTACATTTCAAGCATAATTTGAACACCCACATAAAGTATTCTACTAAACACCTGTACATTAACAGGTGGCAAAATGTATAGACCAACATGGCTATATTCAGTTTATCACCATAGTATGACTATACAACCTGTAAATAAGATTAAGGTTGCAAAAACAATAATATGCATATGCTTCTAACCTGCTAAGTGACGGTAAATAAACATCAATGTTTGGACATCAGTTTTTTTTTTTTACTGCACGCATCAAAACTAGATCTTGAAACTTACAGCAACCAGTGGTGTCCAGTTTAGGACGGACACGACAGTCAGTTTCAAAAATATATTAAACCACTGTTGTACTAGATAGGATAGGATATGGTTCTGGCCAATCTTTCAATAGTTTTTTCTGCAACCTTAGAAGTGCAACCTCACAAAGTAACTGCAACATTTGACACAGCATTAGCAGAGCTGCAATTGCATGCATACATCCCACTAAATATTACAGCTCAAGTTCGAGCAACACTTGTTTGGGACAATAATGACTTTGGTGAGGAAACAATATCTGGAAAGGGAACTACACACAACACAAATGGTATCATAATTCAAAGGCCATTTCTGAGAGGGCTTCCAACATTTAGAGTAAAGATCTAGAGTAAAATAAGACCAAGATCTTGGTCTTTGAGCATAATTTGTCCCAAATATAAGATGACTTATTATAAGGCTACCACCATTTCTCCAGAATAATTTGAGGAAAATGAATGTTCAATGTCAAATACTCTAGTCCCCGATGACATTAATATGACCCTGTTTTTTCCTCCATCTTAAGCCAGCATGGCATTCTACATGGAACTAAAAAAACAAGACAGGGGAATGCCACCCTAGTGAAAATAAATAGTTGACTGCATTTAATCAGCTGTTCCTTCATCCACAATCGGAGGTGTGTCATTGCCTGCTCCTCTGCAACTTGCCTGAAACACACAGACATCCAGTGTCAAAAAAATACCAGAACGTTAATCTCAGATGATCTGTTCAAATTAGGGATATGCCTGTCACAGGGCAGCCTCCTAGAGACAAATGGGAACAATGCACACAGACTCATCTGAATACACAATTTTTCTAATTATCTCTGGCCGGCTTGTTAGTGACTGTGGGGAGTGGTGTTTCATATCGATGTCTTTACACTATCTTAAATAAATTCCTCTTATAATGGACCCTGCAATTATTTTAAACATGATATTCCATTGATTGTTGGTCACCTGTCTCAGTCAACAGGATGATGCCGGCACTGGGGAGAGCTCTTCCCCAGTGCCGGCATCATCCTGTTGACTGGGAGATGCCAGTGCTGTAGAATTTGTAATTATATTACTAATGTGTTCGGCAAAATGATGAATGAAATATTAAGTGTAAGTTGTATATGGTTTCAGTAATGGTTATGAGCTTTAGTTTGTCTTGTTTAAGTTAGTTACTACTAACTGGTATACTGGTACCTGGTATAAAATGGTGGCTGAATCAACAGACAGGATTTCAGTTTGGACTAGGCAAGCTACAGTACATTGAGCAGTGGAAGAAGAGAGCTGCAAGGACCCCCATAATGGGAGGGTGTAGCCCAATAAAGTAGTTATCTCAAGTTGCTGTTCTTTCAGCCTTTGTGCCTGTTATTTTGGATGTGTTTCATTTTTTGACAGTCTGTCACTGTGTATACTGTACTGGTTGGTGATATTGCTTATGTTTATACAGTATGATCCCATGTATTAAAGAAATAATTTTGTCCAATCTGTATAATACACATAATAGGGCATCTGCACTGCAGTCTACGATTAATATTAATGTATATAGGACATACAAAACAGATGTAAGATCCATAGTATTTTTTATGAAAGGTGCCACTTTCAAGAGTTCACATACAGCATTTTTCCCCATGTGTGTTTCTGTGAAGTGATCAGTCTGATGAATCTAACTTTGTTAATGACCTATGTTTGATAAACTAACCTGTTCTTCTGTAGCTTCACTTACCCATCACACTCTGCCTCTGCCACCGTTATGAACTGAAATTAAATGTAAAATTAAATGTTAAAAAAAAACCTGTAGTAGAGCCAATCATAGCAAACCAACATAGCAATCCAACTGTATTGATTGGTCACATGTTAAGCTTTCAGTCATTTTTAATTACCTAAACTATTTTCATTTGGTGTGGTACAGTTAAAAAGCATAAAGGTTGCAATAAGGTCATAACCATTATGATGTAAAGGCAGAAGGAGCATAGCGCCTTTTAATTTGAACGCGTAGGCAAATTAATTTATGCACATTGTAATGAATGCTCAATTGTGCGTCGTGTATTATGACATATGCATTGAAGCCAACACATAACGTCAACCAAACCTGTGCAAACTCGAATTTGAGAAATAGAACAAATAACTGTATCTCAAACTAAAACACGAATTGTAACACATTGCAAACACCAACTTGAGTCTGGATTTAATGTGGCACGATACGACACTGTGGCACGATACAAACTCCCCGTGGCCGTTTCGATTGCTATCAGCAGCCGTGGAAGATAATCAATTATTGAATGAACAGCTGCAAATATTAAACCATTGATTAGTGATCGATCAATGTGCAAAACTTTAGACCTTGGTCGCTATGGGGGGAGGCTGTGCTTTGCCCCTATCACTCCGCCACTGGCACGGCAAATATTCATATTAAATCAATAAATATATGAATACCTGCCGTGCCACGACATAAATATTAACATGAATATTCGCCTTGCGCACGGCGAATATTTAATATTTGTTCATATGAATATATGGCGATGCCAGCCCGAGAGAGGCTCAAACGCCTCGTCGTAATTTACTAAACTTTATTTCGTACAATATTATACTATCAATATAGTATCACTAAGTATGGCGCATGCAGTCTATATCTATGCATTCATTGAATCAAACTATTTATTAGAATGTGTAAAACCGAATCATAATTATTCTAATTATATTAATTATTACCTCTGCCGCCGCTGAAGTTGTGCTGCTGCTCGCTGCTCCCACTGAAGTCTCTGGACTCTTCCTGTTTACATCAGGGACAGGGAGTACCGAAGAACGCGATTGGCCAGCTCAATTTCGACTCTGGCCCATGGCTAGCTGTGATTGGCTTAGGGCGTTCGTTTTACTTTGACACAGTTTGAGGATTTTCTTGTCGTTTTCTTAAAAAATATTAATATTGCGCACTTTGTGCGACTGGAAACATTAGATATTGTGTTTATAACCAATTAATGTACAAAATAAAAAAAAATTGTGCCGCCTACATATAGTATCTGCATGAATTTACTAACTCGGCCTTCTAGACGGCCACTTCCCACCGCCTAATGTATTCCAAATGGGTGCTGATCTGTACCCTCTGTGCCCAGCTGTACCCCCGTGGTCTTCAGATGCCACACAAAGGTCAGGGTCACCAAAGGTCATCTTTGCCCATTTTCAATCTATCTTCAAAATAATTGGTCCTCACTGATTACGGAAAAATGGGCTAACATCATAGTTAAAGATATGATTTATATGCCATTATCACAACATTTTAAATCGTGATGGTATTTTGTGTATATCGAGTGTGTTTTATTTAGAACGGATCACCCTGCTTGGAGGAGCTTGGTTAAGTGTGACCCATGGAAATGGCATAAATTGTGCCAAAATGCAAAATGTGAATGCAAAATGGCTGATTTCATTTTTTGGTTTAGGTGACTGTCAATGTATGTGAAACTATTTCCTGGGCTTTAAAAGGATTTCTGGCTAATGAGACAAATATACCTTAAACACTATAATTGCCTTCTATAACTAAAACACCTTCAATACTTCATTTCTTTCATAAACAGAGAATCTTTCACTCAATAGGAAGTGCTACGGCCGCAGGATGATGATGTCACATTTCATATATTCCATAGAGCCAGACCACACATGGAAACATGACATCAACCTGCGACAGGAGCAGTTCCTTTGAGTGAAATATTCTCTATTTATGACAGAAATAAGATGCCAATGGTGTCTTTAGGTGACATTTGTCTCATTAGTCAGGGATCCTTTTAAGCACACAATGTTGTAGTGGGCGCTGTTGAGTCATGCAACATGCAAGTCGGCACCCCACCTCCCCTAGGCCGAAATCATTTCAGGTTAGGCCAGGCTATTACTTTGGTAAAACTAGTATTATTTGATTAATCCTAATAACAAAAACCTGGTGAGCAAAATTAATAGCAAAAAATCAACTAAAAATGCAGACTGATGCATTTTCCAGCAATAGGCTATTCCCCATAATTGTGTTTTTTTCTTTCTTTTTTGCTGTGGAACACAGACCAAAAACTGTCCAAGTACAGAAACAACTCAGGTCCAGTGCACTGACTCTAGAGGCTTTAAGTGATTAACAACTTGTATTACATGAGATTAAAACGCATGTCATTGATTGATTCCCCCCGAAATGAAGAACAAAGCATGTCCCCCTTCTTATCGGTTCAACGAGGGACATGTCTTTCACTTTCCAAATAAGCAACGCTCCCCCTTTATTTGTTGGCAACGCCAGACAGGGCCTTGTAACAGCGCTGGGCGGCTGTGAGTGCTCCACCGGGCAGGGCGGATGTAACATTTCCCAATGGGGGGGGGGGGGGGGGGGGGGTGTCAAGAGAAAATGGTATGGGGGCGGCTTCATCGCCCGTGTCGCTTCACGCCATGGGCGATGAAGCTGCACCCATACCATTTTTGGTTACAGGAAGATACTTAATTTGATTTAATTAGATATAAGTCTGAAAAGGTGTAGGCTGAAGCCGAAGCTTATGGTGCCTACCCTTTTTACCAATACTAGAGAAAAAAATAGAAAAAAAGAAATAGTGGTAATAATACTTATAACTATGTTAATAATAACAATAGCAATAACAGCAACACTAAGAAAAGGAATTTAAATATGTCTGTATGTACTATTAACATCAATTTCATACAACCGGCAAGAGCAAAGAGATTGTCAACGTGAGAAAATACCTTTTTCCCCTTAGTGTTGCAACAAACATGCAGCATGTATAAAGCTAAAGGTCTGACTCAGGGAGTTTTCTGTGTTCAAAGATGAAATGCTGTTGGTTTAGTGGTGACACAGCGGTAGTTAGTTAGTGGCAGTAGTAGTGTCTCAGATCATTTTAAGTATAAACACTTGCTATCATGTTTGGTGGGGCAGACTGGGCATTTAGGGGGCATTGTCTGCCCCCCATGCCCATGCCTAGATCCGCCCCTGCCTTCGGGCGACGAGTACGAGCATAGATTTATGGCAGGTCCTCTGCCAGAGTGCATTAGATAGCCTGATCCAGGGCCAGAGGAGAGCAGAGCACACTGCCAACAGGACCGGCTCCATTGTCTGAGCTGCATGTTTCTGCCAATAAATAATGGGAGGAAAAAGTAACCAAGTGCTGTGCTCTACAAATGTTGAGATACATTCTCTTCATGGGAATATTTACATTATCACTTCTGCTCCCACACATAGCAGAAGCCTTTAGTTACCAGTTAGTTAGCTAGTAGATTTAGAACACTTTCATGGTGGTTCTTTAGTGTGTGTTTGTGTGTAGTTTTTAGATATTTTTAGATCTGTTGAATGATTACATTTTTTAATCAAATTAATCACAGCTTCAAAGTGAATTTAATCATGATTAATCACCATTAAAACTATGTCCAAAATATGCTGGTTTTCCTTTACAGGATTTGAACAGTTAAAGAGAAAAAGAATCAGGGTAAAAAAAAAAAGATCTGTTTATTTTAAAAACATTTAGCCCTATCCACAAGGAGGTGCACTGCACTAGAGAATTGTGGGACCTGTAGTCCATGAAGTAGCATCCATGACACCAGACATTAGGCTCTGTGCTAAACCTTAAACTAAAACCATATATTACACACATAAAGACCACCAGGAAACTGTTCTAAATCTTCAAAATGTCATTTGTGTATGTATTTTTGCAATTTTTGAAATTAACAGTTTTCGTGCCGTGGAAATGAATCTACGTCACCCGTTATCATTATGATTTACAGTAACAACTGATGCCGCTGACGTTAACGCTACTGTACGTGACGTTACTTACCGGCGCCGGTTTAATTCCCCATGCTAACAGCAGCTAGCAGCGACCGCGGCGACCATTGCTAGACCATAACAAGGGACGGACTAACCCGGAACCAAAAGTGTGTGTCCGTCCACTAACTTGTCCGTCGGGAAACATGGACCGAAATATGAAATATGACTTTTAGATGAAAATCGCTGGCACTGGCGACCTCCAAAAATATGAAAAAGGGCTGGCACTGAGAGAGTTAAGCACTCAACCCCTAATTCACAGATGCCAATTAAAAAATAATAATGATCTGGCGATCTCAGTTTTCTTGTAGATTTGCAACTTTTAGACATTTAGACAAAATTGAGTGACTTTACATCAGTTCAGCTATAATTCACATTGAAGCAAATACTGTTTTATTTCTTGTCACTCGAGCACAATTGTTTAAATGGGAATTCCACCCATTTTCAACATTTTTTCTGAGAGCGTACAAATGCATTTGACTCTCAGAAAAAAGAAACGTCTAAAGAAATCCATTAACATGGTGGAAAAACATCTTGATGATGTCATCAAGATGTTTCACCTGCATGTTAGTGGTTTTCTTCAGACCTCCATTTCTAGAAGAACACAGAAACTTTTTTATGAAGTCCACACAACACCTTGAAGGTACATCAATGACATAGTAAAATGTTGAAAATGGGTGGAGTTCCTCTTTAATTATTAAACAGAACACTCTTATATTGTCACTGTTGCTTTACTCTCACTCGAATGAAACATGCACTTCTTCCAAGCAGTGCCTATAAAAGTGTCCATCCGGGCCCTGTACCTGGTAGGCACCACTTTGTCTGCCTGGCCCCCATGGAGGATTTAGTAGAGGTCCGTGCCCACTGCCTCCCCCTAGACCCCTCAACCCTCTCTCTCTCTCTCTCTATCCCCTCCACCAGCGGTGTTGTAACTGATGTCTGCCGAAAGGTTTATGGCTCCGTTAGTTCATTTGGCCAAAGACTTGTTTCTGTATAGCTGACCATAAACGCAGCGGTCTCTAAAGAGGAGACGAGAGCAGTGCCGGGGAGAGAGTCCATAAAAGAACTGCTCCTGCTCCTCCTCCTCATCCTATTCCTCCGCTGCCTGTCAGATCCTTGGCTCTGATAATGTCACTGATATATAAGTGATGCTTACCGGGCTGAATGGGGGGGGGGCTATCTGAGACACTGCATGGCCGTGTGGTTTCTGTCAAACACTGGACTGTTTCTGTTATCTTCTTTTATTCTACAGTATAGCTGTCTTATCTCTTTCTCTTTCCCTCATGCCTCTCTCTTGTCTTTCTCTTCAAGTATAGAGCACCAACACCGAGGTAATACGGAAATCCTTGTGGTCATTGTGGTCTTTTCCCCCCCATTCTGAAAAACATGCAGTAATCCTGGGCTCTAAATTACCCCCCCTGGCCAGCCGAGGTGCCGAGGTACTGCTTGAAACTAGGGATGTCCCAATGCCACCATTTCATTTCCGATCCGATCCCGATACCACAATTTTTGTGTTAGCCGATACCGATACCAGAGGAGAATATATATAACAACATACAAAAGAAAAAATACCTTTTATATAAAGTCACCAACTGGGAATGACATACTCCTCTCTCAAATGTGCACTTGGGAAACTCCAAAGCAAACTCCACATGACCCAACATTTTACTTAACTGCCATGGTGTCAACCCCTTACCCCTGTGTCTGATCGCTGGTTAGGCATATTTGCCTATAAAGACAAATAACAAATACTGATACTTTTCCGATACCTACATTCAGTATGACAAAAAAGGGACAAAAAGAGCCGATCCGATACTTTGGTATCGGTATCGGGACATCACTACTTGAAACGTGTTCCTTCATCACGCTATGTCCAACCAGTGAAACTTCCCCCTGTCAGGAGAAAAGAAGGCAGCTTGGACTCCTTATGCATTGAAGGAAGCATGAGACAAGGCCACCATCTCCACCAGGTTGTTGGAGGGTGTGTAAAGCCCAGGATCACATTAGGAATTGGCACTGGGTGAAAAATGGGTTACAAAATTGTGGGATAGAAAAAAAAAAACCTGACTAACATCTACCCATTAAATGTAGACCACAGGTTCGCTACCTAGTCATTATCAACAAATTCCATTCGCTTCATGGGGCCAGGCTCTTCTACAGACTTCTATAAGGAGGGCAACCAAATGCCTCGTACTCTTAGGGTTCACCAAGCTGTTTTCTGCTACCTCAATGTCGCAATGCTGACTATACTCTATGGCTCTGGTCCTGATTGGCTGCTTCTAGACAAACGGATGGCAAAAACGGCCTCTGGGCAATGGGAACGGCTAGCTTCGGTCTGCAGGGTTACCTCACCTGTGCTGTGAAAAGCAAAGCCTGGGCACAATCTAAAGGTAGGGTAAGTGATTTGAAATTCATGGTGTAGTACCAGCCTGGTGCACTAGGGGCGTCCAAGAGTAGCTACACTATGTGAACCTGCTGCTCAATCCTGATTGGAGGAGAATTCACCCACCACCTGGGGAACTTTTATTAGCTCCTCTGCTAGCCTGGTCTAGCCCTCAATGATTTTGGCCTTGGGGGGCGGGGTGTCGTGGGATCCACACGGCGGAAGTGCTGCGCTCTGATTTGATCTCACTAACGTGTCGTCATCTCCGGCCCCTCCCACGCCCGTCCACTGCTGTTCTACGTCACATCATTTAGAGCGACGCCCACCCCAGAAGGTTGACACCCCCCTCAAGGCCACTTTCCAACGCGCGTTAGTCCAGGCTTTCCGTTTTCGCGCAAGGCGGACGAAAATGAAAGCCTGGGTGTCGAGGCTACTCCTCTGCTAACGTGGGGGAGGGGGAAACTCCATATATGGTTTCCACACCTTATAATAGAGCATTTTAACAGAAAAAAAAAAATTGTGGGTGATATCTGACAAAAGTGAAATCACTTCCCCTACCTTTAAGTTTTTAAGAGTCTGTCAGAGATTCTGTCAGCGGAAGTGTCTGTTGGAACTTAAGTATTGTATTTCATAGATGTATTTCCCCTGCATACGCTATTTTCCTGACCAATCACAGCACTGTTTTCATTCGCAGAGAATGTGTAGTGATTTTTGATAGGGTTACTAGTGTCAACGTCGTTTCCTTAGGTGGTAGTTCCACCCAAATACCAGAATTTCTGCTGATGCTCTACAGTGTACAGTTTCTCTCACACCCAGCGTGGGGAACGGCTGGCCCAAGGAGATAGGCAGATACTTCCCTGGCAGCACTATGGCAGCCATGCAGACTGCAGACTCCTAATGCAGATCACTCACCAGTCACCACAGTCACCCACGCTTGATGGGGAAGACTCGGTTGGCGTTTGCATGTCAGTCAATATAACTTCACCCCAAACGTGGCTGCTTATGTGCTTCTTTTACCTGAACCGAATTGGACCGAATTAGTAAAGTTTTCACGACAAACTGACTGTATTAAAACATTGCATGTGATGCAGAGCCACCTCTCTGACAATCTCACAGACACAGTCTGTTCATTTGTTTGTTTATGAAGTCGTTCCGGTCATTTTTGGGGGGTCACTAGCTTTATGTTGACCTATTTCTAAAATATTAGCACATCCTTTGTTCATTTTTGACCCTTCTATCACAGGAAACTGTCTTTTGTGTGCACATCACTACGCCCAAAAAGTAGTTCCATGTGATAGAGGGGTCAAAAATGAACAAAGAGTTGTATGCATTTCATTTAGGAGAGAATATCTCAACTGTTCTTGGCTAATATGGCCGCTGCGAACAACATGGGAACTGTGACTAAGCCTCTATCCGGGACGAAATACCCAAAAATGACCACACCTCTTTTAAAATGACCCCTAATTTAAACATGGCTCTAACTTACAAACCGTTGCAGCTACAGATTTTCTGAGGTGCTCAAAATGTTCAGAATACTCATATTTGTGGTATCCGTGCCTGAGTCAGTAACACTCCATAGTCTTCATAGTGGCCAAATCCAATATGGCCGCCAGCCCGCCACCTGAAAAGGCGTTTTATCTAGAACGTCTGAACCAGATGAGCTATGAATGCAAACCTTGTGTCTAAATCATGTGTTTTGACAATTAGAAACATGTTGGGGTGCTTATCTTCATGAATGGGTGTGGCTAAACATCTATTTTGCATATTTAAAAGATGGCGACCATCTGACAATTTTAGAGTTTAGTTTTATTTATGTTACTTTTGTCAATATTTGTAAACTTGCTGTCAATTTTGTGTTTTTTGTGCATTAGAAGCACATTGGAATGGAAAAAATGTTTTTTTTTTTTTTTTTTTTTTGCAATTTGTTGCACCACAACCAGTGTACAGATACACCCTGACTTTGCAGGTTGGGGGTGCAATACAAGCCCTCAACAACACCACAATAACATAAATGACACACAACCAACAGACCAATTATCAATTAAAAATTTTCCCAGAGGTGGCCCACCGGGCATATGCCTAGTACTTCCTGTAGACAGTCCAGCCCGGTTATGCTTTGTCCTTTTGATTCCTAGGACCTGGCACACACACACACACACACACACACACACACACACACACACACACACACACACACACACACACACACACACACACACACACACACACACACACACACACACACACACACACACACACACACACACACACACACACACACACACACCGTGTGTATTTGTATAAGTCTCAAAAAGTTTGATGACCTATTTTAATAACATACGGTAAGTGTAATGCTCTATGGCATTGTCCAACAGTTTTGGTATAGTTGTACAATGTACCAATTCCACATACTGATAAGTAGCATGGGTAAGAGGAAGGTTCTCAATGGACTACCATTTCTTTGACCAACATCAAACTTCCCTGACTGTGTGAAAAGATGCCTGAAAAAAATCAACTCTGACATTAATACAATATTGATGTATGGTCATCATCGCATACAGCAAGAGCTTAGCAATAGCAAAGCCATACATTGGCTTTTCCAGTGGTTGACAATGGCACTCAGAGGCACTTGCCCGGCAGGCAAGTATACAGGTCAGGTCCTACTTGCCCAAAGGTCATGTTCACTTGACCATTCACTAGCCTGTACTATAAAAATATAAGCAAAATTCAAGAGTGTAGCAACAGTGAAAACAGCATATCAGAGTTAAAGCTTGCTCTTATTTTTATGTCATACCAAAAAACAGACAAAAGTTTAATTTACCTGGGCAACCATTAATGTCAGAGATTGGATATTAGACATAATAATATTGTGCACCACTAATAATAAGACTCCTGAGACTTATTATTAGGAGTCTCATAATAATGAGACTCCTTTTTCATTTGTCAGCATGAGGGACATTTCTGCCCCCCCCCCCCCCCCCCCCCGCAATCTTTTATCTTTAACGGATTCATTGAAATTAATTAATTACAGAAAAAAATGATGCAATTAAAAGAATTAACTAATTTAATCACGCATAGATTTTACACAACAGAACCTTTTTCACTGGACAAATTTCAACCTGCCAATCCTATCTCTAAACCTCAACATAACATGTCACAGTGTGGACACAGTGCTTAAAACAAGGTGGCAACCGTTATGCTGAGTAATGGGACATACAGTATAGGATCTCTGGGACTTCAGATCTACGGACAGTCCCCACCAGTCAGACGATTAGTTATTGTATTTAAGAAAACCCACTCATATATATGCTATATACCAGTCTGTTTTAATTGACCAAAAAATACTTCTCAGGTCAAATATTGGTAAGCGATTAGTTGAGATTATTTAATTACAAAACTGCAAACTATCAATATATCCTGAATTATCTGGTGATCAGTGTTCGCATTCGCAAACCTACCTTGTTATCAAAGCCCAACTTGGCAGTTGTAAAACACTCCCAGAGCCCTTGTTAAGATGTTTGGAATTTAAAGATGTCCTTGACCCCGAAAGTGTTTTATTGTATTTGTGCAACATGGTAATTATTTTTGAATTAACGTATAATCGATATATATATATTAGGGGTGGGACTCGATTAAAAATTTTGATCTAATTAATTAGAGGCTCAATAATTAATTAATCTCAATTAATCTCATTTTAATCGCATATTATTATTTACCTGAGAAAAGTGAGAAAGCACATTTTTGAACTGAATTTATTATTATTATTATTATTATTATTATTATTATTATTATTATTATTATTATTATTATTATTATTATTATTATTATTATTATTATTATTATATTATGAGTGAAGCAATGAACTGAATGAGTGAAGCAATGAACTGAATACTAGGCCTGTGAATCTGTGGGTGTCCCACGATACAATTCAGTATCAATTTTCTGGGTCACGATTCGATCCAAAAACTAGATTTCTAGATTTTTTTTTTTAAATTCTCGATTCAAAAAGATTCCCCAATTCCAAAGCTTTCCTCTTTTCTTTTTTTCTTCTTCTTATTTACCAAATTCAAGTACAAACGTTAGCATTTCTCAGTCAGTCCAGTACAATAATTGACTCTGGGGCAAAATAAATAAAATACTGGTACTTGGAAGACTAGCTGGTAAGAAAGGCAGTGCCACACACACAGCGCTGATTGTTCTGGAGCATACATTTGCGTACATTTAGCAGTCATTATTATCATGCAATTTAGTGTCAGATAAACACAGTGAAGTGAACTACTCTGAACTAGGCTACTATGATCAAACCGTTTGCCCAAAGCCCACGTCAGTTGATCATCTGAGCGCACACACACACACACACACACACACACACACACACACACACACACACACACACACACACACACACACACACACACACACACACACACACACACACACACACACACACACACACACACACACACACACACACACACACACACACACACACACGGCTACAGCCAATATGAACTCGACTCCAGCTGCACTGATGAGCGCCGGTCGCCAACTCCAGTTTGTCCCTATTCAAGCCATTGAATGTCGGACACCTCAACGTCGCTCTGGTACTAGCCAGAATGCAGAAAGACTTACCCAAGCTCCCTTCTCTTCACGGGGTCAGTCCAATGGCGGCTCTTCTACATAGATTTCTACGAAACGGGGACAGTAACACTAGCTCCAACATGTTGGATGTGATTTGAGGCTCGAACTGCTGCGATGGTATGCACATTCTTTGTTGCATAAACTGCCTTTTTGTCCACGCTTCCATCCGTTCTTTGCTTAAATCTAAATTTGCCATCAACGGGGCCGAGTAATGCTTGCTCATCTGGTTTGTTGTTCATGTTGCGAGTTGTTTTGTTTTGTTTTTGCTGCGGGGGAAGAGGACGACGAGGCGGACGGAGCTTTAGAGTATAGACTGAGTTACGTTTACTCCATAGAGCTAGTAGACCAATGGCGATTCTTCTACATTGACTTCAACTGCAGTTTGTCCCTATTCAGGCCATTTGAACAGCGCTCAAGCGCTCAGTTTCTGACTCCTCAATGTCGTGACTCCGGGTGGACTGCCGCTTCCGTGTGCGTTAGCATATTGGGTAGGTGTGAAACGGTGATACAGTGAGAAACGTTCCACTTCAATGGTGTGAATGGGCCATCAGTGACAAACGTTCCGTTCCAATGGTGGACAAAGAAAAGGTGCGAATAAATGCGTTATTTTTTATAACGCGCTATATTTTCTGTAATTAATTAGTCTCAATTAACGCGCTAAAGTCCCGGGCTTAATATATATATATATATATATATATATATATATATATATATATATATATATATATATATATATATATATATATATATATATATATATATATATATATATATATATATATATATCGTATAGTGGTCTCTGTATCATATCTATACATACTGTATCTATTGTGAGATTGCAAGCAATATCCGCCACTAGCCACAACTTTCATTTATCTGCCGCAACTTTTAACTATCTGCCATGATTTTTTACTTCTCTACTGCGACGTTTAATCATTTGCCTGACCTCCACCTGCTGCCACCTTTTAGTTATCTCCTTCACCTTTTATGCCAGTTACGTTCAGGCATTGTTCTACTGAGGTTAGGTTTAGTGTTAGATTTAGTAGTTTTTCTGAGGTTAGGTTTAGGGCTAAGGTTAGGTTTAGCATAGGCTTAGGCTGGTCACTTACTCAAAGAGATCCTCACGGGATCTTGTAGATGCCAATAAAGTTTGCAACATCCGACTTCACTGAGACCGCAAAATCATGTAAGCCTATTGGACATAAAGAAAGCTGGATTCTGTTGCTTGATATAATAGAATTGTGATCTGACAAGAAAAGACTTATCTCTGAGGTTGGTTGTGTGTCATTTATGTTATTGTGGTGTTGTTGAGGGCACACCCAACCCGCAAAGTTGGGTGTACATTCCAATGTACTTCTAATGCTCAAAAAAACACACAATTGACAGCGAGTTTACTAATAATGACAAAAGTAACGTAAGCAAAACAGATTGTCAGATGTTCGCCATCTTTGAAATATGCAAAATAGATGTTTAGCCACACCCATTCATGAAGATAAGCACCCCAACATGTTTCTAATTGTCAAAACACATGATTTAGACACAAGGTTTGCATTCATAGCTCATCTGGTTCAGACGTTCTAGATAAAACGCTTTTTCAGGTGGCGGGCTGGCGGCCATATTGGATTTGGCCACTATGAAGACTATGGAGTGTTGCTGGCTCAGGCACGGATACCACAAATATGAGTATTCTGAACATTTTGAGCACTTCAGAAAATCTGTAGCTGCAACAGTTTGTAAGTTAGAGCCATGTTTGAAATAGGGGTCATTTTAAAAGGGGTGTGGTCATTTTCGGGTATTTCGTCCCGGATAGAGGCTTAGTCACAGTTCCCATGTTGTTCGCAGCGGCCATATTAGCCAAGAACAGTTGAGATATTCTCTCCTAAATGAAATGCATACAACTCTTAGCCAGGTCCTAGACTACAAAGGGGGTCCTAATATTTTAGAAATATTTCAACAATACAAGTTAGTTTTCCTGCTGCGTGGCCCCAGGGACCCCCACAAAATGACCAGAACTACTTAATATTGACCAAAACCACAGCAGAACTCCCACCATGGGACTCTGGCAATCAATGAATACAGTTGAAACCACTATATTAATGGACAGCATTTCATACAACTTAAGTTTAAAAAATCCGGACTATGCCTTTAAGATGACCAAATGTTCTCATAGAGAAATAGAGGATGACGAGTGAGTGAGACAGGAGACAGGTATTGCATTGATAGATGATATGAGCTTGTAAGTAAAGTATAATTCCACCACTACCAATCGAATAAGCTTAATACTGAAATATATATTTTTTTCCTTTAATTCATTTTTATTGGAAGTTGAGCTACAACTTTTGCTTGAATAAGTAGATCTCAGGAGAAATTCCAGCACAATGCTATGTCTGCCGTTCGCTATACCAGCCAGCCAGGGCTGTCCGCCTTTTCATCTGCTACGCTTTGAAATGGAAAAGCATGCGCTCACTGCAGTGTGCATGTGAGCTCTGCTGCCTGTGTGTGTGTGTGTGTGTGTGTGTGTGTGCCATAGAACTCCGAAAAAACATCAGCACGCCCCTTATATAGTTTCATTCTAGAACAAGCTGTTCCGCGGCGCCAGGAAAGTGTCGAGATGAAAGTCGAACAAATACTTAAGCTTGGCTGCACCGAGTAACCGTCCCGTGACGCAGCGGGAACTCTTGTGTCACCTAGAGGGCTCTAGGGCAATTAACACATATTTAGAAGCAATATCCCACTTAAAGAACCAACTTACCCACTTTTAACCTACTGTATCTCCATATAATCGGTTCTCTCTATTTCCCATTGTGACGTTGTTGCTATCGGGATAAACAACTTACTTTATGTCCGAAACTATTAGCAATTTCAACAACACCGACGTAGAAGCAACAAAATGCAAGACTAGGCTATGATACAAAATCCCACTACCAGTCAGAACAGCACTGAGCTAACCAGCTCTCCACTTTTACTCCCACTCCTTCCACAGACTATTCATAACTACTCTGTCAAGAACATTCCTGGCTTATTATCCCATCTCAATGTCTTCATATAACTGCACACAGTTATTATAAAACTCATTATTCAGGCACATTTCAGCCACCTCTTTTGCCCATAAGGACCACTCTACGCCACGTCATCAAACAGCAACGTCGTGCACCAACTAATCTGCATCCTGCATTTTGAGACTGCATTGAGAAAGGACACAATAGAATAGACCTTTCCAGCCAGGCTCATTCATTCCAATGTAAATATCATGGACATTAAATACTGTTTCATTTTTGTGACCAGACCTTCAAAATCTCTTCCAAATCCATCAACAAGGCATGCCCTATGCAGTGGGAAAATGTGTGTGTGTGTGTGTGTGTGTGTGTGTGTGTGTGTGTGTGTGTGTGTGTGTGTGTGTGTGTGTGTGTGTGTGTGTGTGTGTGTGTGTGTGTGTGTGTGTGTGTGTGTGTGTGTGTGTGTGTGTGCGTGCGTGAGACATTTATTAAAACAATGTTTTATCATATAGGAAAGCTATTCATGGAGAGGTTTGTCTATCACATTGTTATGCTTAGCTGTGATTGGATCATAGCAGTTTGGGGAGGGGCTTACTGAAAGTTCTATTATGACTTCTCAATCAAAGTCACAAAATATGTTCATCACATCTAAGATGCCATTTTAGAATAGATGTAGAACTGTTTGACAGTGCCGTTTTTTATTGGACTTGCTCTCGGTTAGCTATAGAACTTTAACCTCACCTGGGAGGTGTTCTCTCTTTCAATAAAAGAGCTCCACAGAAGGAGGTATAGGATAGGGAACAGAGGCAGCGAACAGAGACAGACAGTGAGGTTAATCTGCTTCTCACCGGGTCAGCTCCGCAGCTCGCCTCGTAAACACACAGCTTCTCCGTTGCAACAGCCCCTGAACCCAGGGGCGGATCTAGGCGTGGGTATGGGGGGGCAATGCCCCCCTAAATGGCCAGTCTGCCCCACCAAACATGATGGCATGCATAACAGCTTCTATTTAAAATGATATGAAACACTACTACTGCTACTAACTAACTACAGCTGTGGCACCACTAAACCAGCAGCCTTTCATCATTGAAAACAGAAAACTCAGACCTTTAGCTTTATGCATGCTGCATGTCTGTTGCAACTTCAACATTATTGATTATTGATGCTTGTCATTATTGATGCTTAATTTCCTAATAACAGTGCTGTAACTGAAAATGGTATGGATGCGGCTTCATCGCCCGTGGCTACAACAAAACTGATAAAAGCTTGGAGAACACATTGCACATTGAAAAAAATGTGATTGGACACTAGTCAACAACAGTTGTTTAACAGCCACTTTGTTCAAGAAATCAATTCCTTAGATGGGAATCGAACCAAGGCTGCCACGTTGCAAGACCAATGTCTTTACTGACTGCTGTGTGAAGTGATCAAGCCTTGTACAATGCGGACACTTCATTGGGTAGGTTACTACTGGAAATCTAGAATGTCAAAAGCGATGAGGCCGCCCTCATACCATTTTCTCCTGCCCCGCCGCCCCCCAACTGGGAAATGTTACATCCGCCCCTGCCTGAACCCCCCTCCCCTCTCCCCACTCCCCTCACCACACACCCAAATGTCATGTTGAGATTGAAATCAGGGGTGTCTAATAGCAGAGATTAGATGGGAGCACTCCAAAGCAGCGGGGAGAGGAGGGCGCAGATGTTAAAATGTCACACAATGTCAAACCGCAAGAACCCACACAACTGTGTGGAAAGAAACGGTGATGAGAGGAGAGGGAGAGAGGGATGAGAGAGTATTCTGATGTGTTTCATGCTGGTAGGGCACTGTATAGGCTAACATAATACAGGATGCGGTCGAGTTTCAATAGGAGCCAGTGTGGCGTGCAGCTAGGAGTCCAGTGTTGCCAACTTGGCACATTCGCCACTATATTTAGCTCTTTTCCAACAAGTAAGTGTGATGATCAACACTTCAACCATGTGGCAGAGGCCACATTTACACTGTCAGACAAATCTAAAACGAATCACGTCTGTGCCACATCAAGATTTCAATCCGATTGGTTGTCTAGTCTAAATGCAGACACATACAAGTCACACAGAGTTAGATTTTTTAATGACTTGATGACTTATGACTTATTATTCAGAGGCGGTTTCAAATCTGATTCAGATTCCATGTGACTTGTGTGTGACTTGACTCGTTTGCGTTTTTTAGACTTTACTTTAAACAAACTTGATTCCAATCGGGATGTGGCAACAGCTCTGATCCGTGCTGGATTTGGCTGCCGTTCTGAACACACAGATACGATCGTGAGAAGTGAAAGGTTCGGCCCGATTAACAGATCACTTTTGAGAAACATATCTGATTTGAATCAGATTTGACTGCATGTGACTGCAGTCTAAACGGAAACCAGTGAGACACACCACTGCGTCACGTTGCGTCTGCCGTATAGCTTCTGCCAGTGTGAACTAATGCAGCATTGGAGTGGATTAGTTATACCGTAATTAATCCTGAGGCTAGTTGTCAACTTGTCTTATATAAGCAGCACTGCGGTATAGGGCTGAGATGTAGAGAACAAGCACAGAGACGCACTGGGAAGAGAAAAATGGACCAAAATAGTATGAAAGGCAGTATGAAAGTATGAATCTTAAAGAAGCGCCTCACATACTGTATAACTGTCGCTGCTGTGCAGAAACCTCTCATATCTATTTCTTTATTTTTTATCTTTACTTTTTCCTACTGTATTGTCAAACAAAAGCATCCACAATAACAGATGTTCAAGCTTGAAACGAAGCAGCAGTACAACAACACACTCCAAGCTTGCAGAGTGATTTTCATGATTTAGGGTATAATGCGGTTTCCATCTGACAGAACAGTGGTATTCAACTAGTGGTCCTTGAGAGGGACCCAGGTGGTCCCCAGGTTAAATGATGAACAGTTGGTTAACCAGATGTAACTCTTTGAGAGCGTAAACGTGAAACCAAATGGACCCTTGCGGGTCCATTTGGTTTCACGTTTACGCTCTCAAGAGTTAAAATATTCTCCATCTGAATTAGCCCCATGTCTCCATACCTAGAGAATGTAGAAGATTAATGATCTGTACAGTATGTTTGACTGTTTTGTTTCCAAAAACCAGCCTGGAATCTTGGACAAAAGCAAAATAAATCTTTACTTTTGGGGTCTGTGTGGGGCTACCTGGAGATACCTGATGAAGGTTGTTCAGACCGAAACGTTGTTTGCCTAAATAAAGCTATTTCTAAGTGAAGACAGTGTGCGGGACCCCCTCTTCTTCTGTCTGTGTGGGGCTAAAATGTCATCAAATGGTGGTGCATGGCTGAAATGCTTAATAAATAGTTGGCTCTGGTGTCAAAAAGGTTGAAAACACCCACGACATAACATACAGTAAGTTGTCCTTCGCTAATGCTCATCATAAGGTTGAACATTATACATCTAATAACTAGGTATAGTCTGAACATTTCTAACGTTTTTCCAAGTGGGCTTTGCTGATCCGGAAATGTCCCTCTTTGCCTGGGACAGTCCCTCATTTCCAAGACTTTTCAGGTGTCCCACAAATTGAGACTCTGTCCCACATTGTGACTGACATACATCAGTGTTCAAATGTCCTCATGGCTGGCTTTCTGATGTCTTTTTCTCCTGCCATACTGTAGATGTGTTTTAAGTCTGTTAAAATAACCTGAGTATTCCCATGGTGCCACTATATTTCCACACTCCAGAGGGGCCACATTGCATGTACAGTACTGTCGCATCAAACATTGTTACATAGCAGAACAAGAAGATCTAAAAAAGTTCAATAGTACCTTGGGAAAGTCACAGAATACTGTGAAAGGCAGTGAACTTGACTTGACCCTGACGAAGGCCCAAGATGGCTGAAACGCGTTGGTCTTTTTAATCCCTGCTGCTCCAATGAACTAAATAAATATACTTTTACTGCACAGAGTTGCCTTGGATTCTTCTTCAAAGGTTCACCACCGGTTCACTGCCTTTCACAGTATTTTGTGACTTTCGCAAGGTACTATTGAACTTTTTCTTGTTCTGCATCATAGATACCTTCTCCAAAGAGCACCTGTTGGCAGTTTTTTACCACTCATACAAGGGACCCACGAAGCGCTTCTTTTTCCTCTTTTTTTTTCTCTGATTGCTACATAGCTCAAAATGTGTCTCAAACTGCATTTTGAGCTTGCAGATCAGTTATTCTTTGCGGTATTTGAAATGAAATCCTGAATTATTTCTTTTTAATACGACATCAAAATCTTAATTAATTTTAGCCCACTTGTCCCATACATGCGATACTTCTGTCCCTCAAAATTAATGTTTGGATCTGGTGACCCTACTGCTGTAGTATATGCTTGTGGTTTTATTTGTATGTTGGTGACTGTCATAACATCTCCCTCTCTGTGTTAACACTCTAATCCCACTGGTTGTCCTCCACTGCTGCTGCTTGAGACTCTGGTGCTATCCTAGCTGTTACCACGGATAAGAACACCATCTGCTAAATGTCAACGCCTGAAAATTAAAAGGAGATCACGTGAGAGCAGTGTTGCCAACTGCCAAAATCCAAAATTCACTAGTGGCACTTCCAAAATGCACTGGAATGCGCTAGAGCAGTGGTTTTCAACCATTTTCATACCAGTGCCCATTATTTATGCTGCATTTTAGCCACAGACCACCATTTGATGTTGAGTTTAGTCTCCCTGGACTAATTCAGGAGAAATAACTGGCAAAATGTTGGTCAAAATAGCAATTCTTGTACATTTTCTAAATGTGTAGAAGATTAGGTAAATGTTTAAATATAATTTAACTCTTGAGGTCGTAAAATGAAACCAAATGGACCTGTAAGGGTCCATTTGCCCCAACTCACCAGATTTTCACTAATTTTGGTGTTCTGGAAAAAAGCTAAATGTAGCGACAAATGTGCCATATTGTTGAGCACTCTTAACCCACCTGGCACCGAACACAACAACGGTGTCGTGTTCTGCTCTATGCTACTATATGCCACGGCTTTCGGTCAAAACACTTATTTTGAAGCGCCAGATCTCCGAAACTGGATATAGGATGACCAGTGTTACGCACGTCACTTAAAAAAAAAAAAAAAGTAACTAATTACCATACTAGAGTTACTTCATTTCTAAAGGATTTTACGCTACTTTAGGTTACTTACACCAAAAAGTATTGTGTTACTGTAAAAGGTAACTTTCCGTTACTATATGTATCTTTTTTTTTCCATTTTCTTTTTTCCCCCCTTTCCTCCCCCCACCATCTTTTAGTTACTGCTGCCTTATAGCCTTAATTTCACTATTATTGTATGGGAGAATAATAAAATCTATTGATCAACTTGACACGCATTTGCATTACTGAACTCTGTTAAGCAAAGTAGGGTGGCATTATTATTATCATTACTATTATTATTCCAATATCCACAGTGGATCTCTGAGACGAGAGTGGAAACAAGGCAGAGGTTTGTTTATCTCTTTAACAATTACACCAGTGTCCCTGCCATGGCGTAATGACTTTAGTTCGTATTGTCACACAAAACACTACACAAAGCTGCGCGACGTCATCTTATTGCTTTTTAACTGAACACAGCGGGCGAAACAAATGTTCTCACTGTGATCAATAAATCATATCGGGAAGGCATCAGCGCTCCCCGCAATGACTGTCTACATGGGAAATTACTGCGTGTGCACGTGCGTGGGCGTGCGTGCATGTGTGTGTGCAGGGGCGGATGCAACATTTCCCAATTGGGGAGGGCCACGGGCGATGAAGTCGCGCCACGGGCGATGAAGTCGCACCCACACCATTTTCAGTTGCAGGAGTTATATTAGGAAAGTAAAGCATCAATAATAACATCAGTTGTTGTTGAAGTTGCAACAGACACGCAGCATGCATAAAGCTAAAGGTCTGACTCAGAGTTTTCTGTTTTCAATGATGAAATGCTGTTGGTTTAGTGGTGCCACAACTGTAGTTAGTTAGTAGCAGTAGTAGTGTTACTACTAGTGTCGTTTTAAATATAAGCACTTTAATTTGAAATATCTTGGCTTGTTTTGCATGCCATCGTGTTTGGTGGGGCAGACTGGGCATTTAAGGGGGGGGGCATTGGCCCCCCATGCCCATGCCTAGATCCGCCCCTGTGTGTGTGTGTGTGTGTGTGTGTGTGTGTGTGTGTGTGTGTGTGCGCGCGTGCGTGCGTGCGTGCGTGCGTGTCCATGTGCGTGCGTGCATTCAAAAAAGTAATTTGTCGCTGCAACGGCGCAGCTGCTATACGAAGCAAGTGTCTGTGACAGTGGGACCAATATGCTGGAGCACAGCTCATCACTAATTGCTTTGTGTTTGTAACACATGTCTTACTTTAAGTAAAAAGTAGCGGCACCCTGGCCTGGATGTTCCAACGAAATAATAAAGAATACAAGTCCAACAATAGAGAGCACAGTGCAGTGCAGTACAATACTATACACCAGTGGTTTTCAACCTTTTTGATACCAGGAACCCGTTATTTTTCACCATTTGAGCCACGGACCACCATTTGCGGAAATTTTAGCCCCCACAGACCCCAAAACTAACTAAGATTTATTTTGGTTTTGCCAGACTGTATTTGGGGGAAAAAAGCAGGCAAACATACAGATCAAAATGACCATTAATCCTCTACATTCTCTAGTTGTGTAGACTTAGATGATTAATATTTTAACTCTTGAGTGTGTAAACATGAAACCGGGTCCATTGAGCAGTAGCTAAATCTAATCACACCTGTAGGAGGCTCAAGATGTATGCCGATGTCTTCAACTTCCATTTTAATGGTAGAAAACCCAAGATATTTATTATTTTCGGTTCAAAACTAAGTGAAAGGGGAAACTGCAGTGCAAAGAGAAAGGCTGCATGGAAGCTCAACTCATTTACAGCCGTAGATTCAATAGAAACAGAGGGAATGTCTTTCAGAGTCCGTTGGGGTTTTGCAGGTCAAGAGGAGCACCTTGAAATCTACTCTGACCCACAACCACTGTAGAGCTGCTGACTAGAGTAACTACTGGAAGTACATGGAGGCTACTGAAGTACTATCGCAGTGGTTTTTAACCTTGTTCATACCAAGGCCCACTATTTATTCTGCATTCTAGCCAAAGGATTGAAAACCAAAGGATTTTCATTTTTTTTTTGTCCACAATTTAGGAAGAAACTGACAAAACGTTGGTCAAAATGACAATTCTACATTTTCAAATGTGTAGAATTGCAGCTTCTCGATTAATTAATTAAGTAATTAAATAATTACTTAATTAAATTTTAAGTGATTAATTTTAGTTTCATCAAATGAAACCAAACGGATCCTCACAGGTCCATTTCGTTTCATTTTATGCTCTCAGGAGTTACAGATCTATACAAGGGTCCATTTACCAACTGTCCATCATTTAGCTGGGGACCACCTGGAATCCTCTCAGGGAACACAGGTGGTCCCCGGACCACCTGTATGTTTTTTGTTTTACTTGAACAGCAGCGTTTTTTCTTTTACTCAAGCAAATTTAAGTTCCCCAACTTTTGTTATTACAGTACAGAGTTCATATGGAATTACTGCGTAGTTCCGCGCAGCGCTGGGAGTGTGTGAGAGTCAGGCGGGTCGCCGTCGAACAACGGCACAGGGATTTAATTAATGAAGCTGATTGTTGTAGTCTTATTAAAATGTCCCTGTGCCTGTGCTCAGATCAGAGGAGGTGATGTCTGCTCCTCTCTCCGCAGGGGAGAGCAGGTGGAGACAGAGAGAGAGGAGGGGGGCGGTAGGGGACCCTGGCAGGCCACAGATCCACAGACATCTCCCTAATTTAAATGTGCTTATTATGATATACGGTGGTAACAGGCAGAACAGTGCTGGACTCAGCAGGGGGATTCGCTTTGGGACGGTATCAGGGCTCCAATTCACACCTTAATGTCCATTACTGCTGAATAAACTCTGCATAATGGGTGGGTTTGGAAGTAGTGGCCCTGTGTGTGTGTGTGTGTGTGTGTGTGTGTGTGTGTGTGTGTGTGTGTGTGTGTGTGTGTGTGTGTGTGTGTGTGTGTGTGTGTGTGTGTGTGTGTGTGTGTGTGTGTGTGTGTGTGTGTGTGTGCACCCCCACCTCATTTAGATCGCCCCTAGCTTGACACATTTACTACCTTGTGGCGAGGGTGCCGACCCCCCCCCCCCCCACCACCACCACCACCCGCCCACCCATCAAACGCCAAACGATGATGGGCAGGTCCGTCTGGCCAGCCCGGAGCGGGCGTTTAACCTGCCAGAGATTCCTAAATTGCGTGCTTGGCGTGACGGCGGGCGTTGGTGGGGTGAGGGGGAGAGGGGGAGGCGGGCCCAGCGCCCGGCCGTTTGGCGGTGACAGCTTCAATTTGGTCAGCGTGATTAAGCGAGCAACGTGGGGAGGAGATAGTGAGGGGGGGATGGTGGTGGTGGGTCCTGTTGCTGTCCTGTTGCTGTTCACAGCGCATAGAGAGATGGAGACAAACCAGTAGTGGAACGGTAACAAGAGGACATTTGCTCAGTTCTAGCCCACAATACACCTTTCAGTAAGCCCCTCCCCAAACTGCTATGGTCCAGTCACAGCTAAGCATAACATGCGATAGACAAACCTCTCCACCAATAGCTTTTTTGTGTAATGTTGATTAGAAAGATGACACTTGGGGAGTCATCAACCTACATCTACAATAACAAAAAAAAGGTTACATTAAACGATTCTGAACTGTTAATGTGGCGTGCTATGAGCTTGTAGGTCTGATATTTTTAAATAACTAAAGAAATGCCAATGATAAGTAATGCTAAGTGATTCAAAACACTTTTGAAAATATATGGTTAACTCCATCTGAATTGAGTTGATGAAAATAGTTTACTCTGACCCATCTGACCTTATGCTTTTAACACTCATTGTGTGTTAACTTTGTTACAGTTCTATCATAGAGGATAAGTATTAAGTCCTATAGAGCCAGTTCTCCATCCGAGTTTCTCCCCAGGTCATCATCCTTCTATTCAGAGCTTCAAGCCTCCTACAGAGAAGGAAATAATGGATATAATTATGTGCATGAAAGACTCTGCTGCTGTTCATGATGAGGTCAGATCTAAACCTAATCGTTAAAACTAGACATTCAATTGCCAAGCCTTTGACCCACATCTTCACAGCATCTTTAGAAACGTGGATAATACCAATGACCTTAAAGTTGCCGAAGTAGTTCCTGTCTATGAATCTGAAGAACAAAGTGTAACTATCACCCTGTTTCTATTTTGTTGGGACAACAAAAACATCGAATTTTCAGATTAAGGGTGTCACTAATGGTTAATTTCTTGATTGATTGATCTATCTGCATGTCTATTCATCCATGTATCCATTTATTTATTGGTAAATTTAACATACTGTACATTAACATTAACAAAATGTTAGGCTATACATTTATGTATGATCCTTTTAAAAGACAAAAAAAGGCAATATTTACCAATACAAATAAATTGTCTCCCAAATCTCTATTATAATTTAATTCATCCGTATCTTATATATTGCAATATCATTTGGGGAGCTACTTAGAATTCGCATCTTTATAAACTCATTGCAAAAGAGCTTTTCAGGATTGCCACATACAGTGATTGGTATGCTCATTCTGTTCCTCTATTAAGACAATTCAATTTTTACTTCAAATACATAACTAACTTGCAATTTTATTTTCATTTTAAGTGTTTTGTCAGCCATATCGACTAACGTTGCTATGTTGAGAAGACTACTTTCAGTTCAACAGTGTCAGTGTCAATACCATCTCCCAAGTTCCGTAATGGTCAACTGTAGTGGTTTTTCATCAGATACAGGGGAAAAAGTATATTAGCAATGTCATCTAATTCCATTTAAATATACACTATAGGCTCTATCTTGCCCTTCATCCCTTTGCCACATTTTAATATCTTGAACAACATTTTTAAAAAATAGTTCAAAGTTCAAGAGTTCAAAGTTCAAAGCTGGACACAAGAGTTTAGACAAGCTTTGGCAAACACTTTTCACAAAGTGCATAATGTGTCTGGACAACACAAATGAAGGTGAGGCAGTTTGTTGTGCTGGATGAATGTCAAAAAGTGTTTTTCTTGCAGATCGTGTGATGCCAGAGGCTTTCATCTACCTTAGCAAGTAAGTTTATTACTGCGTCAGGCAGAAACCCACTTTTGTTCTGTTTAAAAATTAACACTACCTCACAAAAGTAGTGTGTTTTAGACTTGGCCTACAAGTTTTCAAGCCGACAGCGACAAGTATTATTATTTTTTGCCTGGACATGCAAATTGACAATTTTACCCGGCAGATGGACTGACTGAAACATGGACTGTGGCCAAGAGTTTAAAACTTAATGGATGCTCACTTACTGCAGAGCACGGTGCAGATGATATGATTAGAGAACTGATGGACTGGACATCATTTCTTTGGGATCCTCTCTGTTAAGCCTTTGATAGGTTTATTTGATTGAGCGGTATATGGAGTAGAGAGGAAGAACGTTAAATGTCTGATGAGGGGCTGATAACAGAGATTAAATCATGTGATAGCCTCTCAAATCTGCTAGAGGAACCGCAGGTCATGCTGCCATTGCTGCATTAGACTTCATTAGGAGGTGTGTGGCCACTGTTATTTTTCTGTTGCCATAATGCGCACTTGAGATTGTCAGTGGTGGTACCACCATGGCAATGAAATGTTAACCGCAGGAATGTGGTACCAGAAAGTTCCATGCTGCCACCAGGAGATTAACATGTTAAAAACACATTTATTTGTCCTACTACTTGGTTAGCGGTTCCTAATAGACAGGCATACTTTTATAACCATTGTTAATCAACCATTGACACCTTTTAAATGAAGTGTGAAAAGCGTTACCATTCCAGGGCAGTGGTACCACCATGGTGCCCCATCAGCAGCCAAGTGTTAACAGTGACAATCTCAAGTGCTTACCACTGTACATGGATTCTCAACCAGTTGTCTTTGAGAGGGTTCCAGGTGGAGCTGCAAACTGGACCCCTATAGGTTTTTAGGAATGTTTTTACGTTTTAAGTATAGACTCAATTAAGACAATGTAGAATCGTTGTTATATTGAAAAATGTTTGGCCGAAAAAAAAGCATGGAATTGTAGACAAATCTCATGCAAGGACAACAAAGCATTTTGGGTGTCTGAGAGGCTAAATGTCACCAAATGTCAGTATCTCCTCTGACCCCTCACATGTCCTGAATGGAGAATACTAGCTGCTGTCATCGACGAGGCTGTTCAGAGTTCCTAAAAAAACAGACTAAAGAACTCTTTTGTACATCAGTCTGTCCTGCTTCTAAAGCAAAATCGATAAACCTCAAGGTCTTGTTTGCCAATTTTTTTGCTCTGTATTGTGTTGTGATGTTTTTCTTGTGTGTTGTCCTTTATGTGAACGGTGATGCCTTGACAAATTTCAGTGAAAGCTGACGATAAAGTTGTATCGTATTGTATCATATAAAACTAGTTGAAAACCACATGACACACCAGAGCTCAGGAGTAAGGGACATGAGTAACTGACAAAAAATAATTGACCAAAAAAATGGCAGCTCAATTGGTCCCATATCTGCTACATTTCCATCAACTGAGGGTGTTTCGACTGTCTTATCAAAATAGTCACCATCACGCATGCATAAGAAAATAGAACTATCTGTACACACTGGTTTACATCGCAAGAGAAACTGGTCCATATTTTTTTTTTTATATTACAGCACATCCGCAATTGAAATTCTACTGTGATGTCGGGACATATGGCCTGGATTGTACATTAAAAGCAGACACAAACACGCACACGCGCACACAGACACAAATGTATTAATTCCACACAAAAATGGCTCAGGCCATTATTTTAGAGAGATTTTCATTATTCATTCTTTTCATTATTTATTTCCTTTTTCTCTCCCAGTCAACCTTTGTTTCCCTTAAAAAAAGAACAAAAAAAGAAAATAAAAACTGAAACAACGAAACACATGCTGGTTTCTCTCTCTCGCACGCACACACACACACACACACACACACACACACACACACACACACACACACACACACACACACACACACACACACACACACACACACACACACACACACACACACACACACACACACACACACACACACACACACGTTGTGTTATCCATCATCCACCCCTGGCTACTATTCCTCTATCAGCTCTCACCATGGATCACTTAACCGCTTCCCTCAATGTCCCACAGAGAGAGAGAGAGAGAGAGAGAGAGAGAGAGAGAGAGGTGGCCAGAAAGATAGAAGGAGTTGGGGGGCGAGAGAGAAATAGAGAGGGGGTGAGAGAGAGAGAGGTAAAATGAGAAATTCTCATTGCCATCTAATTGTGTGGCCAAATCGATCCTATAATAGATTCCTTCTCTCCCACATCCAGTTTGCCTGACACTACTACACATGCGTGTGTCTGTGTGCACGTCAGGGGTGGATCTAGGCATGGGCATGGGGGGGAAATGCCCCCCCTAAATGCCCAGTCTGCCCCACCAAACACGATGGCATGCAAAACAACCCGAGGTATTTCAGATTAAAGTGCTTATATTTAAAACGATTTGAACCACTACTACTGCTACTAACTAACTACAGGTGTGTCACCACTAAACCAACAGCATTTCATCATTGAAAACAGAAAACTCTCTGAGTCAGACCTTTAGCTTTATGCATGCTGCTTCAACAACAACTGATGTTATTATTAATGCTTTACTTGCCTAATAAAAGTCCTGTAACTGAATATGGTATGAGTGCGACTTCATCGATGTCTTCAGTGATGAAGACGCACCCATACCATTTTCTCCTGCCCCCACAATTGGGAAAATGTTGCATCCGCCCCTGGTGTGTGTATGTGCGTGTGCGTGTCCTCAGATTGCAGCTATATAGGCAGGGGGTGGGGGGGCAGATTGAAGCATGGAGCGGCTAGATTTGTGCCGTTTTGTCGGGGATGAGGAACGAGCTGCTCTGAGATGTGACCAATCCCACGGAGATAAAAAACAAGATGGGCCAGAGAGGAGGAGAGAAGATGGGAAAGTAACCATCACCATCACACACCTAGGCTGTTATACCTGCCTGACCGTCTCTCTATCAGCTACATCGAGCAAGGATACACACACATAGCCAGAGTATTGCACCACCCACAATATATATATATATATATATATATATATATATACATATACATACACATAATATATATACATACACATAATATATACACATAATATATATATATATATATATATATATATATATATATATATATATATATAATAATAATAATAATAATAAACTTTATTTATAGAGCACCTTTCATGCACGAATGCAGCACAAAGTGCTTTACAGAAGAGATAAAAATACAAAAAACAATAAGATATATATATATATAGAGAAAATATATGTACAGTATGTTTAACAAAATAAAGATAAAGATATAAAATACAAATAGAGTACAAAAGCATCAGCATATAAACTTAGCCAAATGCAAGGATAAAAAAGTGGGTCTTTAGCTGTGTTTTGAAAGCGTCTAGGGTGGGTGCTAACCTAATGTGCAGGGGGAGGTTATTCCAGGCAGACGGTCCCTGAAAGGAAAAAGCAGCCTCCCCATACTTTTTAGAAGCCATTCTTTTTGGTTTTTCAAGGAGGCCAGCAGTGGCCGACCTTAAGGGGCGGTTGGGGACATACCTAGGTAGGCAGTCCTGGAGGTAGGTTGGTGCAAGGCCATTTAGTGACTTATAGACTAGTAAAAGAATTTTAAAATCAATTCTATACACTACCGGGAGCCAGTGTAGGGAAGCCAGAACCGGTGTGATGTGGTCTCGCATCCTCGTTTTAGTCAGGACTCTGGCCGCTGCGTTCTGAACAAGTTGTAGTTTGTCGGTTGATTTTTTCGGAAGGCCGGCTAAGAGCGCGTTACAATAGTCCAGTCTCGAGAAGACAAATGCATGGATTAATGTTTTTGCATCATCCAGCGAGAGGTATGCTCTGATTCGAGCAATGTTTCTTAAATGAAAGAAGGCAGTCTTAGTGGCCTGTTTAATATGGGCGTTGAAGTTCAGGTCAGAGTCGATAATAACTCCCAGGTTTTTCACAGTGTTGGTGCAGCCTGTAGATAGGTTGCCAAGTCTGTTTAAAATTGATTCTTTTTGCTCAGTAGAGCCCGGGCCAATTATAAGTACCTCTGTTTTTTCCTCGTTTAGTTTGAGGAAGTTTGCACTCATCCAGTGTTTAATACTGGACAGACAGTCCAATAACGGATCAAGAGCACAAGGGTCATCTGGAGCTACGGAAACGTATAGCTGCGTGTCGTCGGCATAAAAATGGAAATTTACTCTGTGTGCTTTAATGACTTCACCGAGAGGCAATAAATATAAAGAAAATAACAGGGGCCCAAGTATTGAGCCCTGTGGAATTCCCGAGCTAATAGCATGGTTGTCAGATTTAAATATGTCTAAATTGACAAAATAACTTCTACCGGTTAAATATGAAGTAAGCCAGGAAAGGGCTGTGCCTGATAGGCCTACCCAGTTTTCCAAGCGCTCTATTAAAATTGAGTGGTGGATCGTATCAAAGGCTGCTGTTAGGTCCAGCAGTAAGAGGACTGACAGATCTCTCCTGTCGGCAGATAATCTAAGATCATTGATTACTTTAACTAAAGCTGTCTCGGTACTGTGACCTGTCCGGAAGCCAGACTGAAAAGTATCATGTACTCTATTTAACTGAAGAAAGGCATCCAGTTGATTGTAAATAATCTTCTCTAATACTTTACCTAGAAAGGGCAAGTTGGAGATTGGTCTGTAGTTTCCGAGAACAGTGGGGTCCAAATTGTGTTTCTTGAGTAGAGGTTTAACTACGGCCATTTTTAGGGAGTCTGGAAAAATTCCTGAGTCAATAGAACTATTAACAATTTTTAAAATGTCACCAATAATACTGTCCAAGACTTCTTTGAGAAATGGGGTGGGGATACTATCGAGAGAACAGGAGGACGATGTCATTTGCGTTATAGTTTTACGAAGTTCCTCCTCGCAGACATTAGTAAATGAATTTAGTCTACTCCTGGAGGTATTTTCAGTTCTAGAGACAGTAGCAGAGTATGCACTAGGGGCAGTATTCACAATACTGGATCGAATGTTTAAAATTTTTGTGTCAAAATAGTTTGCAAACTCATTGCATTTGGCTTCAGAGGCAGGGAGTACCTCTTTGTAGCACTGCGGAGGTTTTAATATGCCTTCAATTGTAGAGAATAATACTCTGGCGTTTTTCTTATTTGCATTAATAATGCCCGAGAAATAAGACTGCCTTGCCAAACGTAGGGCCTTATTATAGGCGGCTGTTGATTTCTTGAGAATTTCTAAGTTAATTACTAATTTATTTTTTCTCCAGGCTCGCTCATCCCTGCGACATGTTTGCTTGAGAGAGCGCAGATGCTCATTGAGCCAGGGTGTTATTTTTGTTTTACACCCAGTTTTGGTTTTCATGGGGCTACGATATCAAGGGCAGTTTCTATATTGCGATTAAAATGCTCTACCATCTCATTGACTGAGGGAGCTATAACCAGTGGAGTTGTATGTGCAAAATGCAGAGCGAAGTCAGTAGCAGCAGAAGGAGTAAAAAAGCGTTTTTTAACAGTACGTTTTGTATTGTCCAGCTTTAAATTAGGGACAATCATACTAAAGCATAATAGAAAGTGGTCAGACAGCTCAGGCCTCTCAGTCATGCTCTCAACAGTGATGCTCAGTCCTTTACTGATCACCAGATCCAAGGTGTGGCCGTGTTTATGCGTTGGTCCGGAGATATGTTGAATAAAATCAAAGGAGTTTAATAATTCTAAAAAGCTAATAGCGATAGTATCCGAGGCAATGTCCAAATGCAGATTGCCATCTCCAATAATTAGAGAGCGGTCATAATTGGTAGAGCAGATGGATAAAAGTTCAGACATTTCTGTTAGAAATATGGCTTTACTGCATTTTGGGGGACGGTATATGTTAATAATTAGTACAGGAGATGAACTCTCCAGCAAGCTGGCCTGATATTCAAATGATTTAAAATTTCCAAGATTTAGAGGTTTTAATTTTAGAGTGTCCAAAAATAAGTTGGCAAGACCACCTCCTCTGCTCTCACGTACTGAATGAATGAATTTATAATTCAGAGGGCAGGCTGCAGCTAGCAGAATATCCCCATCAGAGGCAAGCCATGTTTCTGTTAGGAACAACATATCAAGTTTCTCATTACAAATAATATCATTTACAGATGCAGACTTGTTAGATAAGGAGCGAATATTAAACAGTGCAAGTTTTAGTTTGGTGGACGATAATGGAGCAATGGCGCGGCTCAGTGGGCGTAAGTGGTAGTGTTCAACACAGCGTTTGGGGAGATGGGGGCTGCGTGATGTTGGAGAAACCCTGTTGCCTATTATTGTCGGAATGATGGAGAAATGGGTGTCAGCAGAGATGTTCAAAGTTGTGTGGTCTACATATTTGTTATTATTATTATTATTATTATTATTATTATTATTATTATTATTATTATTATTATTATTATTATGTGCGATGAGAGTGGTGTGTCCGTGACTTGGTCCAAGCCCAGTGGAAAAGGGGCTGGAGGACAATGCGGAACTATGCTGGGATGGACCGGGGGGGCGTCAATAGCGGACGGACAGGTACAGTCCACTAGACAGTGCAGTGTGGTGGCGGACACCACGGGCCAGGTTAGCCGCTAACATTTTGCTTCCCTGTCTGTTCAGATGGAGACCATCGTTGCGGAATAGAGATGCGCGTCCCCAAAACAAGTTAAAATTGTCTATAAAGTTAAAATTGTGGGCCCGGCAGATCCGTGTTAGCCAGGTGTTGAGGCTGGCAATTCTGGTGAAGCGCACATCACTTCCCCTGAAAACGGGAATGGGACCGGATAAAAAGAATACCAGGCCACTACTGTTTAGTAGATCTATATATATATATATATATATATATATATATATATATATATATATATATATATATATATATATATATATATATATATATATCAGGCCTGTTGATTTTTAACGCGTTAACGGCGTTAATTAAATTTCCCCGTTTTCAGCGTTAAATTTTCTAACGCAATTAACGCACATGCACGCGCGCTCTTTCTCGGATGTGATTCCGTTCGCTGGCGACTCTATTAAAGGGGGACAACAAATAGGGACAAAGTTGCGGAACGCATTGGAGTCTATGGGCTCGAGCGAGTAGGCCTCAGGGCTACTAAACTGGTGGCCTGACATGTTCAGCACATCTCCGTTCACTTCCATGGAATGGTCTAATGGCGGCTGCTCTTCATTTCCACTGAGCATGAGTACAGCTAACTGAATAGCAGCGCACGCTCTGTTCTGTGACCCCTCAATGTCGCTAGTCTGTCACTAGTCTCTATGCCCCCTTCCACTTCCTGCTTCCTGCACGTGAAGCCAGATGCAGATGTAAACAAACCAAACACGCAGCTCTTTCGGATCACTCCCAACTATTGTGGTGTGAATGAATGAATGAATGCATGAATGAATGAATGGTGTGTTTGTTTAACCGCGTCGCCATCGAAACTGAGAAGAAAAGTTGATTCAGAAAATCGCCAGTTTAATAACGAGTGGACCGAGAAATAATGGCTAAATTGAAACTCCATAGGGAGCGCAAGCAGACGTATTGCTCTGTAACCAAGTCAATGCTGTCGCAAAATAATCCGATGGTAAAAGACGCCACTGTTGCATGGATTATTGTCAAGAAGAAAAAAAAAAACACCCAGAGATGCTGAGATGATGAAGAGTCGAGTGCATCCTGGCTGCAGGAGGTAGAGCCAATTTCTTTCCCTGTTTACCTCCACTATTTGCTGCTTGTGTTTTGGCTTTGCATTAGTGAATATGTGTACGTCTGTCTTGATGAAATGAACATGGTGGGCCCTATTGTATGGCCACTGGCCAGTCAAAGATGTGCCATCACTGTCATTAGTTGCAGGCTGTAGGCTAGCCCTGTCCCCTGTTGCAAGCCTTTTGAGAATTAAAAAGAGAGCACAATAAGTGTGCCTTAGATGTTGTGATTTGCTGCTGTTGTGCAGATATGAAGAACTTTTTCATAAGCTGCACTATAAACGTGTATTTTGATTTGGTTCAAATATGATGCATGTTAGAAAGACCAGATGCACATTGCACTTTTGTTATAAATGGAGCATTTTAAAAGTGAAATACTTTAAAAATGTGGCTGTGTGTGTACACATGTCATGGTGGAGAGTAGTCTCTGTGGCAGTCTGGCCCCCGGGCCCCTTGGGTTTTTGGCAATGCGGACTCCTGAACAATTTAGTTGAATAGCCCTGCTGTCTTTCCATTTCCGCAACAATACACAGGAAAACATGGCATATTGTCCGAAATAGTCCGAATGGTGATTAATCATGATTAAATTAATTTGGAAGGTGTGATTAATTTGATTAAAATTTTTAATCATTCAACACCCCTTATATATATATATATATATATATATATATATATATATATATATATATATATATATATATATATATATATATATATATATATATATATATATATATATACACACACACACACACACACACACACACACACACACACACACACACACACACACACAAGGACTGCAACAATTGATTGGTGAAACGTAATAGAATTGATCATTCAATTAACTAATCATTGAGGTTTTTACCCGTTGTGCGCGCTGTTAACCATAGTTTTTCATGTGCTATGTGCAACAAATTCCACCCATTTTCAACATTTTACAGTCATTAATTATTATACCTAAGAGTTGTGGTTGTGTGGGCATGATAAAAAAAAATGCTCCGATTCAGTGTTTCCGAGAACTGGAGGTCTGAAAAAAAAAATCATTAACATATATAGGCCATATATAGTCAGATAGGATTTACAGGTTTCTGTCGTAATGTGCAACATTTGATCATCGTTTTACCAGGATAAGATAATTCATACTGCATCTTTTAATAAAAAAAAACATATTCAAATAAGAGTTTTCGGGGCGACATCCCTGGTGGGTGGGTGTTGTGGAACTTTAATGATTACAGTATATTAAAGTGCACTTTTTGTTTTATTGAAGAAGTTACACGGTATAGCTTTAAATACTATTAAAGTGCTCTGATGAGGCTCTGGCCGAAGCCAGTTATATAGCGTTCAGACTAGAAAATGAAGCAATGCGTATAATTGAGCCGTCTTGCATGTTAATTTTAATATTTAATATTTAATATGCATGTTAATTTTAATATTTATTTAATATTTAATATTTTTTGGAGCACTACTAGTTACACGTCAGTGCTTTTGTTTGTTTATTTTAAAGTGAAACTTTAGAGTCCCCCCTTCTCGCTTGAGGTTCTTTCTTTGCAAAGAACAGCAGAAAGAGTGTCATGTTCAAGGTTGTGCATGGGATAGGAGTGTCTTTGAGCATGGCATTGACCCCAGGCGTGGACCATGTGCAGCGGCCGTGAAAGTCACACAGGGAGTCAGCTCTCCAAAGAACACTCACACTCACTGAACCTAGCCTGGATGAATACATGCAAAAAAACAAGACATATACAGTAGGGCATTAACCAAACACGTTTTTTGCTAGTCGAATCGAATACTTTGGTAGTCGAATAATTGTCGACTAGTCTATAGTGATATACATATTTGTTTTTTAGCCAATAAAATGTGTGATTCTGGACTTCCCATTGAAAAAATACATGCCTATTACACTACTGTAACTCAGTTACATTATGACATGAAAAATGAGCAATCAACCTACAATCACTACCAACACCACAGCACACATCCACAATGCCTGCTGCAGAAAATTGAAAAATATATATCAGAAATTATTATTACCGAATAACGAATAGTGAATTAATAGTCGAATAGTGTTTTGCTAGTCGAATAATCGACTAGTCGAATATTTAGTTAATGCCCTAATATACAGTATACGTGCATCTAGCCGAGCACAGAAACCTCATATGTCCAAAACTGTCAGTATAAGGTGGAAAAAGTACAGAAATAATGTGACCAACTCCAAGTGAGGTTGAGTCATTGGGGGAATGTCTCAAAATTGACTATTAAAATGACAAAACTATCGACGTCAAGTTTCGAGTACCAAAAGTAAAATTGAAAATAGCAGATCTATAACAAACTCTGGAGATTAGGATCTATTGTCAGAATTTAAGGGCCCCATAAGGGTCCATTTGGTTTTTTATTTTACAATCTCTCAAGAGTTAAATCATATGTAAACACCTGAATTACTTCATTTTCAAGAATCTACAGTTCTTCACATTTAGAGAAGAATTGTTATTTTGACCAATGTTTTGCCAGTTACTGGTATCGCTTATAAATTGAAAAAACTTGGTTTTGCGTTTGAGAGACTAAAATCAACAACAAATGGTGGTCCGTGGTTCAAATTCGGAATAAACACAACTATCAAAAAGGTTGAAAAACACTGTTATATAGGGCTGAAGTGATTCATGGATGTGTAGTACAAGGCACGAAAGTTTTCAAATGCATTCTCCCCATTTCTCCCTTTGTGCTTGCAAAGCCGTTGCAAAGGATTAGAAGATGGAATCTTGTGCACACTTCGCACACTTCTACAACTGCTTTGTCGAAATCTTCGTCATAATCCATGTTCCTGAAGATAAGAGTCGAGAAGCTAGCGAAGACTGAACAGTTTTGTTTCACCGTGGACAATGAATACAGCCTTACCATGTGACGCAAGTATACCGTTTCACGCACTACTACTGTGACTCCCACTGGTACTCTAAAGCTGTGTTTTTCAATGTTTTTCATACCAGGGCTTCACTATTTATTCAGCATTTGAGCCACGGACCACCATTTGAGGACATTTTCACCCCACAGACCACAAAACTAAGGATTTCTTTTGCTTTTGTCCACAATACCAGGCTAGATTTCGGAAACAAAACTTCTTCTACATTCTCTAGTTGGGTAGACTTGGACTAATTCAGATGATGAATATTTTAACTCTTGAGAGTATAAACATGAAACCAAATGCACCCTAGTGGGTGCATTTCGATTCACGTTTACGCTCTCAAGAGTTACATCTGGTTAACCAACTTTCTATCATTTAGCTGGGGACCACCTGGAACCACCTGGACCTCCTCTGCTCTAAAGCTTATGGTAGGTAGGTAGGTAGGTAGGTAGGTAGGTAGGTATCTCCCAATGGGAATGCAATAGGAGGCTCCCACGGTGTTTCCGGAGAGCCAGGCTGCTGACCACTCTGCTGCCTACAGGACCAGGTTGACCCCTTTCTATCCTTGAGCCCCAATAACACCACACACATTGTACACCTGGAATCCTGTTGACGTTCTCTGTGCTGTGACGTCCGAACCAAGCAATAAACCTCAGTTTATTTATAGTGTACAACAGTGGCGGATCTAACATTTCCCATTTGGGGGGGGCAGGAGAAAATGGTAAGGGTGCCGCACCCTTACCATTTTCGGTTACAGGACTTTTATTAGTCAAGTAAAGCATCAATAATAACATCAGTTGTTGTTGAAGTTGCAACAGACACGCAGCATGCATAAAGCTAAAGGTCTGACTCAGAGAGTTTTCTGTTTTCAATGATGAAATGCTGTTGGTTTAGTGGTGCCACAGCTGTAGTTAGTTAGTAGCAGTAGTAGTGGTTCAAATCACTTTAAATATAAGCACTTTAATTTGAAATATCTTGGGTTGTTTTGCATGCCATCGTGTTTGGTGGGGCAGACTGGGCATTTAGGGGGGCATTGCCCCCTCCATGCCCATGCCTAGATCTGCCCCTGGTGTATGTCCACCCCTGATAGCACTGTCATTAGATGCGATGGACACTAACCCCCAGGCGGCAACCACACTTCCTCCTGTCATTCATCTCAGGTCTTCCTTTGTGTGCGGGCTCGACTTCTAAAGCCTGTGTGTGCGTGTGTGCTGATGGAGATGCGGGGTGGATCAATGGCACACATAAAGCCAGGCTGTGCATGTGGCTGATGGATGGGTGGCTGCAGCCTTAGTATCTGAGGCTCTGGCTCAATAATAATACATCAGCCCTAATGTACCGGGTGGGACTCTCTCACTAATACCATGGCTGCTGCCCCCGTGGGTAATAAACTACTGTCTGTCTGTCTGTCTGTTTGACTTTCTGTTCGTCTGTCTGTCCTACTACCACTTTAAGCATGCAAACTGCTAGCCCGACTACTTGGCCATCTCTGCTCGGCCGAGCACAGCTTTTTCCCCAGACAGATTTTGATTAAGTTTTGTGTGAAAAGGGCAAGGTGTGCTGTCATGGGTAGAGCAGAGCCATGAAGGGGGAGAGTCGGTGTTCACTTCATCAGGGCGCACGCCGTGCACGCACACACTCATCCCTGTACCAGAAGTTTGAGGGAATGCACTGGAAGTCGATGTACGTTTGTCACTTTTACAAGTTGGAGTCTATGAGCGTTTGTCACTATCTAGCAGAGTCTATAAGCATTTGTCATCATTACAAGATACAGTACATGAATCAGGTGACTGGGGCTGTTTTCTGCCCTCCTCAATGGCACAACAAAGGCAGTGTGTGTTGGTATGACCCACCCTAGACGCCGGGTACGCTTTTGAGACTATCAGTGGTAGTTGCTGAAGTTATTGGATTTCCAGTCAACAGCGAAACAACCATGTTCAGTCCTCACTAGCGTCTTGACTTGTTCACTCTTATTTTCAGAAAACAAAAATGATTTCAACGAACAAAGCAGTTATAGAATTCCATCTTTTACACGTTAGAACGGCTTGCGAGCACAAAGGGAGAAATGAAATGTTTACACATTTTTGGGAGCACCACGTCGTGATTGGTGAAAATGGCAATTTTCCGGGAAACAAAATTTCCGGGGGAACAAAACGGAAGTCCCACCTTTTGATCTGGGGCACCCAGGCTTTCGTTTCGCAGCGCAGATGTAATCAATCCTAGTATGACCTGTTGTAAAGGCTATATTCTGTTGAAACCAGCAGAGTATTGCGTGCTGGAAAGTTTACACGGTGCACAACAACACTGGGCTGCAACTAAATAAGGCATAACTCCAACTTCCATCTCCTAACCCCCGAGCTCTAAATGTTTGATTATGTTATTTAACCTGAACATTCTGTAAACAACGTTTTCCCCCACTATTTTGCAACCCATTTTGTGTTCACCCAATGGCGGTTATCTAAGGGAATCACGGACGATACACTCCCTCTGCCTCTGCAACCGACTGACCTCATGATTCATTCTATGCGTGAAGAGTACAAAGCTGCTTCTTCTCACTTGGCAGGTTGGTAGTGTTTTTCCCCGGGGGGAATTGAACCCAGGACTTTCTTATCGTGGGTGAGGTACGTAAGGAGGCTGTGAGGCAACATTGCTACAGACTTCTTCTTGTCTTTGTACACAATTCTAAGCCTATAACTGCAGAAATGATTTGTTATATAAAAACAGCAGAAATGTGTGAGATGCTGTGAAAATCCTCCTCAACACATCTATATCTCACATAGTACTATGTTTGGGAACAATAGACCTTTAGGCAAGCCCCGCGCTCTCCCCAGTGTCCACAAAAGGCTAGGACACTTTTCCAGCCAGGCTCATTCGTTCCAATGTAAATATCATGACATTACACATTAAATACTGGTTTGTTTTTGGAATCAGACCTTCAAAATCTCTTCTGAATCCATCAACAAGGCATGCCCTATGCAGTGGAAAAATGTGTGTGTGTGTGACATTTATTTGTTAAAACAATGTTTTATCAATCACATTTTTGTCTATCACATGTTATGCTTAGCTGTGATCGGACCAGTTTGGGGTGGGGCTTTTCTAAAGGTCTATTAGCCATCACAAGTAATAAGTGAACACACACACACACACACACACACGCACGCGCACACACACACACACACACACACGCACACACACACAAACACACACACGCATTCTCACTGAGACTCTCTCTCTCCGTTTACACCAATGACAGCACGACAAAGTGCTCCTTTGTCTTGCTAACTACTCTCCTTTACAGCCAAACACGGCAATTTAGCATTGTTTTTTGGGAGGCTTTGCAGATTTGTTGACGAGCCACCCGCACCACGGCCTATGAAATGGCCTTGGTTACCATTCGGCAGAAAGATGACCCGTTCAAATGGCCACGCTAATGTGAGATGCTACCATTCAGAGGATGGCTGACCACATGGCACGCTTCCTCCATCTCCATTCGACCAGCTATACAACTAGAACAGACAAACAAAAGAATGGTAATGGCTTGTAAACACACATCGTTATACCACTGCTGCGCACAGAGTTGGAAAGAACAACAAGCATAAAACAGTGTGACTGGCTAGTCGGTACTGAGATGAACTTTTTGGACTGTTTTTTTCCTTGTGGCCCGTTTTATATGCAATCCATTAATGTAGTGGTATTCAACCAGTGGTCCGGGGGCCACCAGTGGAGGAGGATTCAAGGTGGTGAGCATCTAAATGATGGAGAGTTGGTAACCAAATGGACACTTATAGATCTGTAACTGAGATCGTAAAACTATACCGTTTTACACTCTCAAGAGTTAAGTTATATCTAAACATGTGAATCACTTAATTTTCAAGAATCTACAATAGAAAATGTAGAAGAATTGTCATTTTGACAAATGTTTTGCCAGTTTATCTCTCCTAAATTGTGGACGCACAAACTTTAAAATCCTTAGTTTTGGGTCACAGACAAAACTCATCAAATGGTGGTCCTCCGAGGCTAAAATGCAGAATAAATAGTGGACCCTGGTATTAAAAAAAGGCTGAAAACCACTGTATTAATGCAATAAAGCTTCAGTAGAAAACTCCCTTATCCTATGATGTCAAGTGGAATGAGTGGACTCTTGGCACAGAAACACCCCATGGTTCTAATTAGCGAATAACGAATAGTGAATTAATAGTCGAATAGTGGTTTGCTAGTTGAATAATCGAATAGTCGAATATTTAGTTAATGCCCTAGTGTATACAGTACAGTATAGACTTTGAGAGATTGAGATGAGATTCAATGTATTGTCAAGGGACAGTATGAATACAGTACAACGATAAAGTATTTTCACATCCCATCGAGGCAAACAAGACAGTACTGAAGTAGGTAGATAACAGTAGCAAGGCAAAACTGTAATTAAGCAATAGATAGGTAAGTAATATAATAAATGTAATAAATAGATAAGAAAGAGGCAATATTGCATGATTCGTATTGCAAAAGCCCGAATGAGCGCTACTTTGTGAGAGTTCCCAGTATAACCGCCAACCGTCTGCCAAATTAACATAAATGTGCTCGGGAACTCGGCCATACACTGCCAGACCAGACCAGACAGACGACCAGTCACCAACACAACAACCACGCATGGCGTTCCAAGCTCCTCTCAGGGGCAGATGTAACATTTCCCAATTGGGGGGGCAGGAGAAAATGGTATGGGAGCGACTTCATCGCCCATGTCGCTTCGCGCCACGGGCGATGAAGTCGCTCCCATACCATTTTCGGTTACAGGACTTTTATTAGCCAATTAAGCATCAATAATAACATCAGTTGTTGTTGAAGTTGCAACAGACACGCAGCATGCATAAAGCTAAAGGTCTGACTCAGAGAGGTTTCTGTTTTCAATGATGAAATGCTGTTGGTTTAGTGGTGTCACAGTTAATAGCAGTAGTAGTGCTTCATATCCTTTTAAATATAAGCACTTTAATTTGAAATATTGTTTTGTTATCGTATTGTTTGGTGGGGCAGACTGGGCATTTATAGGGGCATTGCCCCTTCATGCACCATGCCTAGATCTGCCCCTGGTCCACCTCATGCCACTACTGGCAGTGGGCTCAGCGAGCACAACGCCCCCCAGAACCCAATTACAGACCTTCTCCATTTGATCCGCCATGTTCACAACACTCCTCGCGTAGCTTAAGCTCCATGTTTAGCCCGTGATCGATAACCCAGTCAGCTGTAATTCGAGGAGTCGCACGGCCGTTTGTGCGTGTGTGCGGGTGTGTGTGTGTGTGTGTGTGTGTGTGTGTGTGTGTGTGTGTGTGTGTGTGTGTGTGTGTGTGTGTGTGTGTGTGTGTGTGTGTGTGAAGCATGAGGGGTCGGCCAAAGTTCAGAAGCCAAATCCAGCCTGAGGGGAAGAGGTTTCACACCACCAGTGCTGACCCACTTCTGCTATCGCTGAATTAAACCCCATCATCTGCTCCGTGTGTGTGTGTGTGTGTGTGTGTGTGTGTGTGTGTGTGTGTGTGTGTGTGTGTGTGTGTGTGTGTGTGTGTGTGTGTGTGTGTGTGTGTGTGTGTGTGCGCGCGCGCGCGCGCGCGCGCGCGTGTTGTGGGAGTTGTTGTTCGTGTCGCAACAACGTGCACGTTTGTGTAGTAGCCAAAACTGACAGAGGCACTTTGATTGATTTAGTATTCTTATAATATTATTTTTGATTAGTAGTATTATTACAAGTAGAGAAGTACGATATTGACTTGTTTACCGTTATCCGATATCCCGACATTGTCCAACTCTTAACAGTTTCACTGCCAAACCCTTGTTTCCCGTGTTTGTGTGACCACTAGGGGGCGAAGTATTATTTATTATCTTTGATTATTTTTTTTATTTTTATTTTTTAGGGCAATGCTCTAAAGCAGTGAAAGTGTTCATTTCCAAATGTGTAAAGAAATAATTGTGAACAAGTTATAAAACTACCCGTGTTTTATGTGGTCTTTTAATCCAGTTTTTGTTTTCAAGTGGATCCTTTTTTTGAGAAGCTTAAAAGGAGTTGTGTGTGGAAAAGAAAATAGGATTGGACTTCAAATAAATGCCACTGAAGTACACAATGACGATCAATATTCTTCTTTGAAGAATAAATAAGAAGTGGAGTGTTAAGATGTGTGTGTCGATACTAAAAGTTCTGCTATACACTGTGCCTAGTCAAGTTGCCCTTACAGTTTGGTATAGGATAATAATAAGACTATAAAAGTATAGTCTATAAAGGTCTGTAATAGACCTTAAGTTAAGGCCCTACCCAAACTGCTATGGTCCAATCACAGGTAAGCATAACATGTGATAGACAAACCTCTCCACCAATAGCTTTCGTGTATGATAAAAATGTCACACACACATTGTTCCACTGCATAGGGCATGCCTTGTTGATGGATTTGGAAGAGATTTTGAAGGTCTGGTTCCAAAAATGAACCAGTATTTATTGTGTAAAGTCCATGATATTTACATTGGAATGAATGAGCCTGGCTGGAAAGTGTCCTAGGGTGGACAAGAGGGCGGGGCTTAGCTAAAGGTCTATTCCACCATGAACATGTTTACATACCGTGAAATGTATACTCCACATTGATCCATCCCCAACTATGGGTCTCATTAACTCACTCACCAGAATTCTGATGCCTTTTTCCCCCAACGTCTCTGCGTTGCTAGACAACGCTCAGTTCTGCTTTCGTCCGGCAACTAAACGACTAAATTCCTCTTCTCCATTTTCCTCTGAATCCTTTCTCAAATCAAACCGTTTGAACAGGATGTCGACATCAGGAGTGCATTACTAAAGTGTTCTGATGACTTTATAACGTATGACGTGAGTCGATACTTCTATAAAAGGTCACCATTGAGAGTGTTCTCACCTTCTCCATGATTGTCTGGTTTGGTCACACAACCTCTCTGGACAAGACCAAGCTGGAAAGAGTAGTGTGAAGTGCATCTAAAACCATTGGATGTGGACTCCCTACTCTTTCCTCACTCTTTAACACTGGAATAATCAGGAAGGCAAATAAAACCATAGCTGATAAGTCTCACCCAACCCAACACACCACCTCTTCAATCTCCTCCCATCAGGCAGGAGGTACAGAAGTACCTCGCTTCAGAGATAGCACTGACCCTGTAGCTATTAGACACTTGAACTTGTCTCACTAGTTTACAGTTGTAATAATGCATGTGTCGAACTGTGGCTGAGAACACAATTACGTCATCTAAGTATAACAGAAGAGAATGGAAACGTTGGTCCCCAAACATGCGCTCCATTAAACGCTGGAAGGTACCGGGTGCATTACATAAACCAAAAGGCATTCGGTTAAATTCAAATAGCCCAAATGGGGTGCAAAATGCAGTTTTGGCCCGATCGGCTTCCGCCATTTCCACCTGGTTATAGCCACTGGCCAAGTCTAGGGTAGAAAACCACTTGGCTCCAGTGAGCGCATCCAGAGATTCCTCGATTCTTGGGAGAGGATAGGCATCCTTCCGTGTCTTTGCATTCAGTTGTCTGTAGTCGACGCACATGCGTAGGCCGCCTCCCTTCTTCATCACCAGCACAATGGGGGAAGAGTAGGGGCTGCAACTCTCTCTTATAACTTGGCTATCAAGCAGTTGTTTAATGTGGGCCCTGACTGCTTCGTATTGTGACGGGGGAATACGCCGGTAGGGTTGTCTTATTGGTGTTTCGTCTACTAGGGGAATCTCATGGGTAATAAGGTTAGTACAGCCTAGGTCACCCTCCCCTTTGGAAAATACATGTTGGTATTTGGTTAGTAACCGCCTAGCCTCAGTGGTGTCACTAGGGTCGAGGCTAGGGAAGTTAAGCTGTTGCACCTCGCTCATAATGTTACTGTCAACGTGTACTGACTGTACGGACACAAATGCTGTACATTCTCTTGTGGATTCATCGAGCGAGAGTTCGACATGTGGTGCACCCCCAGTTACAACATCCCTCTCCTCAACCACTTGTACTGTCCCTATGACCCTGCGTGGCACTAGCCACACATCAGACTGCCCTACATTAGTAATAGGGGCATAGAGCGTACCTCTCTCCGCATGGACTAATGCTGGGGAAACGAGCAACCCCTCCGGAGGCCAACCTCCAATGGACCAAGGGGTTCCAGCAAAAATTCCATGGGGGGAACCTGGGGACAAGTAACAGGGACCATGGAAAGAGTTCCAGCAGCAATACATATGGGCTGTTCACCCTGAATTCGAACTTTAAATGCGGAGGAGGAACTTACTATGGCTTCTACCCTCTCACAGTGGCGGAAGGCCATTTTCCATGCCGTGGCGGCGGCCTGTAAGGGGGGACTCTGAAATAGGTTTGGCCATGTTGTGCGAACAGTTCACGATAACAGCCAATGATAATGTTCATTCCCAGAATACCAGGTGTAGCCTTTTTACGGTCAGTGAGGGCACCCTGTGGTGGATCCTTTACAATCAGTATACCCATGCGGGGCAAACACATGTCTAGCACTTGTACATCAAGCTCAATGTATCCTAGATAAGGTATGTCCAACCCATTTGCGGCTTTGAGACCCAGCCATCTACAATCTTGCAATTCACGTTTAGACAGGTGTGAGAAATTTTCATTAAAACAGCTTTCTGTAATGGTGGTAACCATAGAACCAGTGTCTAATAAGCAAGAGACATCAATACCACCCATAGGCACCACTACAACAGAGCAGGGTCCAATTAACTTGCGAATTGTTTCTTGGGGTACAGTAGTGGAGTCAGGAAGTCCCCGTCCCAGTGTGTGACTCTGCACACTGGAGGGTGCTAGTTTTCCGAGGCCATGGTTTGGGCAGAGGAGGTGCTAGCCTGTGTAGGGGGGATCACTTGTGTACAATAACGAGCTATATGACCTGGTTGTGAACATTTAAGGCAGATGGGTCGGCCGTCTGGGGCTCGCTGGAACCTGTTACTCCTGGAGGAAGATCTGTCTCTACTCGCTCCCCTATTAGCATCCAATCTTTGGGTAATTAAGTCCAATTGGGCTTGCTGTTTAATAAACATGCTTTTCAATTCTGACAATTCAGATTTGCCTATGCCAACAGACTCACTAGTGGCCGTAGCTTGAACTTCACATGTTTGTGGGAGGGGTCGTACATACTTTTCTTTCGGGGGCTGGCCCTCTTCCACCCACCGGATTGCTTCTTTTCGGACGTCGAGTAGAGACAGTTCTCCGTTTTGCCGCACCATCCTCTTTAGTTCTCTACGCAGTGCATGGTCTCGCACGTTCTCGCAGAACTGGTCTCTTAACAGAATCTGTGGGTTGGACATAGCTTGAGGGTTACACAATGTCACTCGTTCCATTAACACCATAAGAGCATGGGAGAAATCTTGCAGTGTTTCTCCTTCCTTCTGTTTTCTGTCAAAAAACGTCTGTTGTAACGACACATAGGACTTTGAACACCCATAGACCTCCTGTAATACTGAGAAAATCTGATCGGGGTCCTCCCTTACACTTTGACTTCTAAATTTAATCTCAGTACGAGCAGCACCTTCTAAGTGGTCATACACAAACAATGCTTTGTCGATTGTGGACATGTGTCTTGCTCTTAGACAACCCTTTACCTCCTCCACCCACTCCTCAACAGTTAATGCCCCAGCCAGCAAAGAGCCTGAAAATTTGGGACATTTCCGCTCTCTAGGGAGATAAACAGTCTGTTCTCTGCTCTGTGGGGGTGGGGGTGTAAATGCATTATTCAGTTCAGGTGTTTGCTCTGATACCGAGAGTCTCTCCACTTGACCCAACAGTCTTTGATTTTCAGTCCGAAGGAGAGCCATCTCCTCCCGTAGCTTCTGGAGCTCTTCCTCCATCTTGGCTGGAGTTCCACGGAGGACGACTGCTAGCCGCTGTTCTTGTTAGAAATAAAAATAAAATAAAACTCTGCTATGCTGCTACAACCAAATGTCAATACATGTGCAGCTTAGAGATATAAAACAAAAAGGTAAAAAGAACAGCGGCTCGCAGTATGAGGCTGAATCCTAATAGGTGTTCAAGGCACCCAGGATGATTAAACAGGCGGTACCAATATACGTATGTGGCCGGGCCACCGTCTCTAGGCTTGGGGATGTGTAGGCATACACACAGAAAACACAGTATCCACTATGCCAGTGGCTTCTTTCACACAGTCTCAATATAGTAGTGTGCACACACAGACACACTCGTCTGATAGACGTTACTCAGTTTGGACACCACGCCGTCTCATATAGTAGCGTGTGCACGCACGTACACACATACACACAAACAGGAACACGTTAGACTTCGTTCGCCACTCGGCTCTGCATCTGGCTTCTCAAAGACGCACATATACTGCTGCTGCCTACAAAGTCAGAGCTCCATAACATCTCGGTGCTCGAGCATACACACACACGCCAAACAGTGTGACTGAGTGAACTGACTGAATCGGGACCGGAAACAGCCTGGTGAACGCCGCCTATCCTACTCTGCCTGGCAGGCTACCTGATATGCTGTGCTGAGGGGGGTGGTGCTATGACACCTAACTGGTCTCCGACCCACTGGTTACATTCGCCCCTCCCAAATTGAATCGGCGTCCCGTAGCAGGCCCCTACTTGATCGGGAGTGGCGTAGTCTTAACTCATATTAAGGATTTTAAACACATGCAGGTGTTTATGCATGTATGTAACAACATGAAATGCATTTAGTACTTGAACAACCATATGTCATTTCCGTGCTGCTGGTCTTTGCACTGTACTGTCTTCTTGTATGTATAATGTCTGTATATGTTGGGCATGAAACAAGACAAATTCGTATCAACAACCTGTTGTTGACATGGCAATACATTTTTTGAATCTTAAATCAGACAACATTGGGCTTTTGGACGATTTTGCTTCCGGTTCATTTTGAGGGTCTTCAACATAAAAAGTAGTCTAAGTGGGCATACCACAGACTGAATCGATGTTGGCAGGGTACAATGATACAGTACCCGGGGTGCAGTTTAGGGGTTAAGTGCCTTGCCCGAAGGACACTTGCCCACATATAGGCCGGGGAGAACTGGGGGGACTTGAACCAGCGCTCATCTAGCCTGTTCCCAGGATGCCACTTATCCACCGCAGACTGCTTCCATGACCGGACTGGAACGCAGCAGATGGCACAGCTAATTACAGCCACGGACCAATGCCAATGAGGTTATGTGTGTGTGTGTGTGTGTGTGTGTGTGTGTGTGTGTGTGTGTGTGTGTGTGTGTGTGTGTGTGTGTGTGTGTGTGTGTGTGTGTGTGTGTGTGTGTGTGTGTCTGTTATGTCCAGGACATTCAAAGATCTGCATATGTTTTTGTGTTTACATAATAACGTTAGCAGATCTATAAGTTACATAATAACAAGGTTATTATACATCCCTAGATCACTCACACACTATTTATGTTACTCCATCACTAAACACAGGTATATTTTACCCAATGTAAATTATTTAATAAAAAAATATTTCTCATCAGAATACATGGCAATGTGGGGTACTCTTCTTTCATATTTCATCATGACTTTTCACAAAAAACTAAAAAAAAGAAAAAAAAAAAATGAATGGGATTTTTTTTTATCACCCTATCACTAAACATGGATAAAATCTACCCAAAACCTTCCTGGAGAAATCAAAACTAAGGCTGTGTGCAGGGAAACAAACCTACATTCTATAATGTCACTGAGCATCATGAAGCTACTGAAGGAAGTGCCTACCACATTGCAAAAATATACAAATTGTCCGGGTAAAAAAAAAATCACCAAATTGTAATGTGTCACGTTGTAACTTGCTGCAGTGAACTACAGTGAGAATACCAGGCCTTGACCAGATTCACGGAAAGAAATATATTAATTCCCCACAAAAATGACTCAGGCCATTATTTTAGGGAGATTTTCATTATTCATTCTTTTCATTATTTATTTCCTCCTTTTTCTCTCCCAGTCACCCTTTGTTTCTGTTAAAAAAAAAAAAAAACTAACAACTAAAACAAGAAAAAAACATGCTACTTTCTCACACGCACACGCACACGCACACACACACACACACACACACACACACACACACACACACACACACACACACAACACACACACACACACACACACACACACACACACGCACGCAGTTCAGTGTTAATTCAAAGGTTTAAACAGTTTCAACCCACCATCTCTAATTTGGGCATGTTCTCGTCTACAACGTAGGAAGACACTGCCAAACTGTTTTGAACTGTTGGCCTTTTGTGTGGATTTTTGAATAAATCAACACCCAAGCACAAAGAGCAGGCATGGTTAATGGATGTTTTGTGATAATTATCAACTCCACAATGCAAGCTGTAAAAGTTCATGTGCTTAGCTGTGATTGGACCATAGGAGTTTGGGGAGGAGCTTACCTATAGGTAAACTGTTGTGGAACAAAAAGTACGATAATAGTTGCCACTTGGACGCAGATAAACTGTGTAACAGATGTAATGAAAGCATTTAATATTGACAAAAAAGGTAACTGGCATTGCGGCCGATAGTAGTGGGTTGATATCGTTTGAACAGCCGCGAGTGACAGTTGAATTCCATTGGCTGTAGCCTAAATCGCCCAAGTATCGTCCGAAAAGCTTAATTATATGTATCCTTTTTTGGCCAACGTTGCCCCACCCAGTTTTCGACCATCGCCCGTTCAACGTATGATTATGTCTCGATACGGGTGGTGGGTTTGAGAGAGTAAATTCTGCCTCGTATGCTGGCCACCATAGCGCCTCAATTATGAGAAATTAATCGGCAACAGAAGTGTTAAAAGGATCCCTGTCTAATAAGATAAACATTGCTTAAAACAATATACTTTCCCTATATAACTAAAATAAACAAATAAAAACACCAATGGTATCTTATTTCTTTCATAAATAGAGAATATTTCACTCAACAGGAACTGCTCCTGGCGCAGGATGATGATGTCACGTGTGATCTAACTCTATGGGATATATGGATGAACATGCTCGGTGACATCATCATCCTGCGACCGGAGCACCTCCTATTGAGTGAAATATTCTCTATTTATGGAAGAAATAAAGTATTAAAGGTGTTTTTATCTGCATGTTTTAGTTATAGAAGGCAAGTATAGTGTTTTAAGGAATATTTGTCTTATTAGACAGGGATCCTTTTAAGTTATTATCTCCCTGGAGCTCTTCTCTGGCAAGAACGTTCGCCCCATGGTACTCGAGTACATGTAGTTAGAATCCCCCACCCCCTCCCCCGACAGGTATGTGCCAGTCTGTGTCGGCGCGACCGACCGACCTGCCTTTGTTGGTGAGGTTTTTGCAGCGATGCTTTATGTATGCATAACGCAGGCCGGGCCACGGCGCTTTGATCAAGAGTGCTGGGCTTTGAAGTATCACTCCACTCCGACTCCTCGCCGATGGAGTGGGCGGAATGAAAACAAACCAAAGCACAAGTCACAGCGAGTTCACATCACGCAACTACTGCCATCTGCATAATGTCTTCAGTTTTCAAGGGCCTTAAATGCAAACAGAGAGAGAGAGAGAGAGAGAGGTGGGCCACCGTCCCTGCAAACCAACCAACAGAGACCCCGGCGCGATTAGTTCTTGATTTATTAAGGCTTTGCGAGTGAATGAGTGTGTGTGTCTGAGAGAGTTATTTTTTGCAAATGCTCTAAAGTAAAAGTGTGCATGGTACAATTTTGTTTGGATTTGATATTGAAAAGTCCCCCAGGCCTGGGTAAGGACTTTAAGTAACTCAGGGTCATGTTCACGAGTGAGGGAAGGACGGAGAAGGAGATTAGCCGTGAGAATCAAAGCGGCACGAGGGGTATTGTGGTCGCTGTATCGCCCTTATGTGACCCAAAGAGAGTTGAGCCAGAAGGCAAATCTCTCTATCTAACCGAGCAGCAAGCTTCGTTCCCACTACCACCTACACTCATGAAGTGTGGGTCGTGACCGAAAGAATAAGGTCGTGAATACAAGCTGTGTGGCTGGGAGGATCTCCCTTAGAGATGAAGTGAGATATTTGGACACACAGGAGAGACTTTGAGTAGAGCCACCGATTCTAAGGTGGTTTGGGTATCTGGTTAGGATGCCTCTCAAGTGTCCTCGATGTATGTCCCGAAGATGGGGAAGAAGAAGATGGATGGATGAACGGATTGTTTGTGATTTTTTTGTTTTGTTTTTGAGATCAATCAATCGATTACTTAATGTATATGAATGGCACTCGAATGGACCAAATGGGGGCGCTACAGGCTGGCAAAATGGCTACCAAGGAGTTAAGGCTATAAGGCAGCCCTTTCATAAGCAAGTAAAAGGTTTGACATTAGTTGAAAAATGGTGGGGAAAAAGAAAAAAAATATATACATATAGTGACAGAAAAGTTACTTTTCACAGTAACGCAATACTTTTTGTTGTAAGTAACTATAAAGTAACGTAAAATCCTTTTGAAACAAAGTAACAATAACGGTAATTACTTGCTTTTTAAAAGTAACGAGCGCAACACCGGATGCAAATATATATTTTTGATACTGGTGTATATTTCAAACGGCTTTAGTTACTGTACTTGTACGATACAAATACGAGTACATTGGACATAATATACAATACTAATCATTATGCTACGAATATCGAGAAAAGCAATTAACGTGGTACAGTCTGTGATAAATATTATATCAGTATTCCACTAATACTGCGGGCCGTATTGAGTGAAGGAGGGGATTGTATGTGGGCTCCCTGGGCTGACAGTTGATCATGCATGCTGCATGTCTATGAAGGCTTCACTTCAAAAGATAATGGACACACACACACACACACACACACACACACACACACACACACACACACACACACACACACACACACACACACACACACACACACACACACACACACACACACACACACTAAAGGGTAAGTGAATTTGCTTAGGGCATTAATTCGGCTGGGTTTTAATTGGTGCCGCTCTATCAGAGGGGAAACTCATAACCTATAGCTATGAGGCTCAATGGAGCTGCAATTTAAAAAATAATAATAATGAGAAAATATATATAAATCGTATAAACCTCGCTGCTCAAAGCATGCTGGCATGCTCCTGTGTGTGTAAATGCATTTCACGCACTGTTTGTCCATGCATGCTTTTAAAGATGGAGTGCAATGATTTTTTTCTACCCTAAAACATAATAAGGTATTAATGTTATATGAAAGGTAAGTTAAACTGTCATTTTTTGCATGATTCCACCCTACCAGTTCATTAAGTATGCCTGGTTTGCCTGGTGGGTGGTGATGGGTGGAGATCCAGCTGAACTGAAGCCACGCCCACAGCTTTAGTTGCATGATAAAGGGGGAGGAGTTAGGCGAGGGGCTGAACACATGATGTCACTATAAAGTTTTTTTTCATTGGCCCGTTTGCCTGGAAAGGTTCAGCCCCCAGGAAGAAACCCTAAATACAAAGGGAAGACATCATTGCACATAAATACTGTCACCTATTAAACATGTACCAAATTGAGAGAAAAAAAAATACAAAAATCACAGCACGCCCTCTTTAAGGATTCTGGTAGTTACAGAAACAGTGCGTTCATGTTTTGTTTTGATGCAGAATTTCATACTAAACCTTTTCTTTTTGACTATTATCAACATAATGATGTGACTTTCACTGAAAAATAGCAGGCGTTCACGGCTGCCATTTTTAGGGCGAATGTGAGAATGCAGCACAAATCTTTCAGCATGTTCTTTCAGAGCGAATGTTTTGTGGAATCTACAATGTCAGGACGAGATGGTTTAATATAAAAACATAATATAAAAAATTGTGGATTATGTACAAATGGGGTGGTTGTACCTTGTCAACCTGCACTCGTATTGACACATTTCGATTGTGTCAAAGCTCTTGTCTCGTCAGGGATTGCATTATACTCCAACCACATGGCTTTGTGTGTGAATAGGGTAGTAGTGGGACCAATGTGCAGTCTCATGCAGTCTCAGTTTGTTTCTGCCCAAAAGGCTCACAATTCACTTCCCCTCTCAATGCATCTCATGAGCAAGCATTTGGGTATCAATATGACAAACAATGTAGAAATATGCCGAGTTAACCGACTTGAAGTACAAAAGTAGGCCAACGACAAGACCTCAAAAGTAACTCCTGTGGACATATGAGGTTTCCACCACTTGATGATAATGTATGCAAAGTGTCTTGGGACAACCTGTTGACATTTGATGTTTAATGAAACTGCGTTGAATTATGAGAGAGAGAGAGAGAGAGAGAGAGAGAGAGAGAGAGAGAGAGAGAGAGAGAGAGAGAGAGAGAGAGAGAGAGAGAGAGAGAGAGAGAGAGAGAGAGAGAATGTGTTCATGCATGGTAAAGACCAAAGTGTTTCCGTTTGATACACCTCAATTCTGCCCTTGGGACACACCACCAAACACGTCCTTGGGAAGCCTGGAAGCCTGTGTGTGTGTGTGTGTGTGTGTGTGTGTGTGTGTGTGTGTGTGTTGTGTGTGTGTGTGTGTGTGTGTGTGTGTGTGTGTGTGTGTGTGTGTGCGTGCGTGTGTGCGTGTGTGTGTGCGTGCATGCCGGCGGGAAGAAACACAACAAAACCACACACACACACGCACACAAACCCAATGAAAAGTAGAAACGCGCACAAAGTACAAAGAGTGCATTTATTAGTTAGTCGCTTTTCCCTATAAATCCTTACAAAAAGTCACCTCTGTTCCACCAACGTACGCAGCGACTATTTCTCCTCCTCCCCCCCAAAAAAATGTCCCTAAAGGCTCTGGGCTGTTGCTCCATCTTAGCCCACATTAGCATTCTAGGATATTATTAGGATCTATGAATACGTACATAATTTGTGTGTGTGTGGGGAGGGGTTCAAAAATAAAACCACAGAGGACATCCGAACACCCCAAGCGCAACAGCTATGGAAACATAACCAGTCATGTCCTTGTAAAAAATAAAAATGTTGGTCCTGTTGAGTTGTTACAAACAACAAAATACTGGCTGTACACTGCCCCCCTCCTCACTGACATCTCCACCATCTCTGCTACTAGCAGAATATAATACACTGTCTGTGATCGCTCAAACACAACTGCCAGCAGTTCAGTGATTTATATCTGTGGTTTTCAACATTTTTCATAGCAACTATTCAGAATTAACCCCACAGACCCTAAAACTAAAGATTTCTCTTGCTTTTGTCCACAATTCCAGGCTGGATTTCGGAGAAAACAAAACAGGCAAACATACAGATCAAAAATGACCATTCATCTTCTACATTCTCTATAGTTGTGTAGACTTGGGGCTAATTCAGATGATGAATATTTTAACTCTTGAGTGTAAAAATGAAACCAAATTTGGTTTCATTTTTACACTCTCAAAGAGTTGCATCTGGTTAACCAACTCCCCATCATTTAGCCTGGGGAACACCTGGAACCCTCTCAGGGACCACTTGTGCTCCCCGGACCACTGGTTGAAAACCACTGATTTATATGTAATGGCAGGTTCTGCACCTTTTAACGAAGAGAAGTAAGAAGTGACTACACGGAAGATCAAGGCGAAAGTACTTTCATTAGTTTCTGGATGGTTACTTAATTTACAGAAAATGATGATCATAAGGTAAGAGACAGCACTGCTATGGACTAGTTAGAACCGGATTGGACTGAGCCGCTGGAATGAAAGCCTGATGATGATGGCCTTTATATCTCAATCGCTATACATTGCATTCACATAGACACCCCCCCCCCCCCCCCCCCCCCCACACACACACACACACACACACACACACACACACACACACACACACACACACACACACACACACACACACACACACACACACACACACACACACACACACACACACACACACACACACCGCCTGTAATACCAATTAAATGTGGTCTGATGCTTGTTAGAGCAAACCCCTCCATGCATGTGTGAAATGTCGCACTGCCTTCAACAGCACACACCACCTACTGAGTGCTGATGTCTGTCTGTCTGTCTGTCTGTCTGTCTGTCTGTCTGTCTGTCCGTCTGTCCGTCCAGTGTTGCCAACTGCCAAAATCCAAAATGCACTATAGTGGCACTTACAAGATGCACTAGATTGCGGTAGAGCAGTGGGTTTTCAACGGATTTTCATTCCAGGGCCCACTATTTATTCTGCTTTTTAGCCACGGACCAAAATCTTGATGTTGAGTTTAGTCTCTCTGACTAATTTAGGAGAAATAGCTGTGGTGTTAGTCAAAATATCAATTATTCTACATTTTAAATGTGTAGATTCTTAAAAAATTAGGTCATTTAGATGTTTAAATATAATTTACCTCTTGAGAGCGTAAAATGAAACCAACCATTTGGTTTCATTTTACGCTCTCAAGAGTTACAAATCTATAAGGGTCCATTTGGTTACCAATGATCATTTCTAGGAAGGAAGGAGGACTCTATCATAGGAGGAAAAATAGTGAAAAACGAGGGTTGTATCTCTGGCGCCTGTCAACCAATTTCACTGTGTCTGTCTGTGAGAAAGGTCCAAGGATCGAAAACACGAGTTGAAAGCACGGCGGACGGATTCTTTTGCTCAGATAATCAGCCAAAGTGTCATCATCATCGCATCACGCAATCGACGATGCAACAACAAAAACAACATCCAAAAACATGCACCCTATTCAATTCGCAAACCTTTTTGAAAGTATCTGAAAATGGCTCCAAACCAAAAAAACATAAGCATGCACGTGTCGCACACACACACACACACACACACACACACACACACACACACACACACACACACACACACACACACACACACACACACACACACACACACACACACACACACACACACACACACACACACACACACACACACACACACACACACACACACAGACACCAACATGTGGATACAAAGCGGTGTACAAAAAGAAGGACTTCTCTGCAATGAAAAGCCTCCAATTTGTCAGTCAGTGGAGTGTCACAAAAGCTTCAACAAGCAAGCTGTCAGCCACATGCTGAGGCACCATGTCCTGTCTGTCGACATAGCTGCACCACGCAGTGTGGGAGGGAGAGAGGGAGAGAGAGAGAGAGAGAGAGAGAGAGAGAGAGAGAGAGAGAGAGACAGAGACAGAGACAGAGACAGACAGAGAGAGAGAGAGACAGAGAGAGAGAGAGACAGAGAGAGAGAGAGAGAGAGAGAGAGAGAGAGAGAGACAGAGAGAGAGACAGAGAGGGAGAGAGACAGAGAGAGAGACAGAGAGGGAGAGAGACAGAGAGGGAGAGAGACAGAGAGGGAGAGAGAGACAGAGAGAGAGAGAGAGAGAGAGAGAGAGAGAGAGAGAGAGAGAGAGAGAGAGAGAGAGGGAGAGCTCAGTGCTGGGCCTATAATGAGAGAGCTCCAATGATCTCATCCCAGGGGCGTTTTTGCCATTAGGCTGACTAGGCAGTTGCCTGAGGTGGCATTGGGGGTGCCAATTTTACCCTGGCTGTCATAGGTATGACATCACAGGAGGTTTTCCCTTACCAATGAGCTCCAGGAAAAAAACTAAACTTCTTAGAAACGCCATGGATTGAAAACTCTTGAGTCAGACCTTTAGCTGTATGTATGCTGCGTGTCTGTTGATGCTGATGGTATTATTGATGCTTGCTTGCCTAATAAAAGTCTAAGGAATACGCCCCCATACCATTTTTGCCTGCCCCCCCCCCCCCCCCCCCCCCCAATTGGGAAATGTTACATCGGGCCTGTCTTGAGTCCACATTTTCATTCACTCTGTCCCGATCTCACACGTGATTTGACTGATTTGTCTCAGACTAAGCCACTCGGCACCCCACTGAGTGAACTCGAGTCACGAGTCACTACGATGCGACGAAATAAACCCATTATAGATGTCTTCAAACCCATTATCGATGTCTTCAACAAGACACTTATGTGTGCATGCAGCTTTTTACTGCTCGGATCTAGAGACAGTCAGCTGAGACCGATCAGATAGTCATTTAGAACCTCTGCAAAGTGCAGAGTGTTGCGCGTGTTGTGCTACTGTGACAGAACGACAGACAAACAGACAAAGTTTCCAGGCATAGGCCCATTAGTGTAGATGTGCAACTGCGATACTTGTGCGATAATAACACCTACGGTACAGTATGTCGGTGAAGGCCGAGCAGTGGTCCGTGCTACAGTAAAATGGGCCAGGGTCATGATGTTGTCTATATGGAACAGCTTGCTAACTAACTCAAGGTCCTTCATAAGAAATAATGCGATTATAATAATAACTCTGAGACAGGCAGAGAAAGAGAGCATGCGCGCGCGAGAGAAAACAGCGGCCGATCTATAAGCTCACAGCCGCTCTAGAAGCTCGTATAGCGCGTTACCGTGCAACACACTATGAGCTTAAATATCATTTGTTTCCAGCACGCAGCAATGTACCAATATCAGGCTCATGGAGCCAACCAGCCCCGCTGGATATACGACTGGACCACAGAGGTTTGAACCCACTGACATTGGCATCCTTAGAGAGCCTTGCACTCCCACTATAGCCAGTACAGGCTAAAAATGGAAATATACTGTATAATATTTCTTTATTTTTTATTAAAAAGCTACAAAGCGGACCAAATTTCCAAGTTACACACTAGATACATATTGGTATAGAGGGTCGATGTTTGGCCTTGTAGAACGGCTATTTTCTGTTTTGTATTATATATTGGGTTTTCAACAGGTGGTCCGTGGACCACCAGTGGTCCCTGAGAAGATTCCAGGTGGTCCCCAGGCTAAATGATGGAAAGTTGGTTAACCAGATGTAACTCTTTGAGAGCGTAAAAATGAGTTAAGAGTTAAGAGAGTCATCATCTGAATTAGTCCAAGTCTACACAACTAGAGAATGTAGAAGATTAATGGTCATTTTGATCTGTAAGTTTGACTCTTGTTTTCTCCGAAATCCAGCCTGGAATTGTGGACAAAAGCAAAACAAATCTGGGGTCTGTGAGGATAAAATGTCATCAAATGGTGGTCCGTAGCTCACATTCTGAATAAATAGTGGGCCCTGGTATGAAAAAGGTTGAAAATCACAGAAGCAAGGAAAGTTTTTGGACTTCGCAACCACTTCTATTGATGACAAGATGCGGCTTCCATGTGCACGGTACACTCATGGCTATGGGCTTGTTTCCAAAATCGCATACACAGTCTCACGGTCTTCCACATATCCAACAGCACTTACTAACACAGACACAGTCTCATACAATACACGTACGCATGCACACACACCTCAAGAGCCACAAGCCAAGACTTCTGCAAAACAGAGATGGAGGGCTGAGAGATGGAGGAGGAATAATGGAGAGAAAGATAGAACATGTGTCATCTTACAGTATGTTCTTAGTGGATGTGTGTGTGTGTCCCTGGGTGCTCGTGTGCTCGTGTGCACGCTGCAGGGGCGGATCTAAGCATGGGCATGGGGGGCGGGGGGGCGGGGGGGGGGGGGGGGGGGGGGGGGGGGGGGGGGGGGGGGGGGTCTGCCTCCCCAAACACGATGCCATACAAAACAACCCACGATATTTCAAATTAAAGTGCTTATATCTAAAATTATTTGAAACACTACTAATGCTACTAACTACAGTTGTGGCATCACTAAACCAATAGCATTTCATCATTGAAGAAAACACAAAACTCTCTGAGTCAGACCTTTAGCTTTATGCATGCTGCGTGTCTGTTGCAACTTCAACAACAACTGATGTTATTATTGATACTTTACTTGCCTAATAAAAGTCCTGTAACCAAAAATGGTATGGGGGCGGCTTCATCGCCCGTGTCGCTTCGCGCCACGGGCGATGAAGCCGCCCCCATACCATTTTCTCTTGCCCCTCCAACATGCTCTCTTGCCCCCCCAAATGGGACATGTTACATCCGCCCCTGGCTGTAATGTGAGGAGTGCTCTATGTGGCAGTGATATAGATAGCTCCTATTAAGCTGCTGGCTTCATCACTATCTCTCTAAACCCAGAAACACGCAGCAGGGCTGTGGTCAGCGAGAGGTCAGCTACACAACATGAGAATGATCCATCATTCTGTGTGTGTGTGTGTGTGTGTGTGTGTGTGTGTGTGTGTGTGGTGTGTGTGTGTGTGTGTGTGTGTGTGTGTGTGTGTGTGTGTGTGTGTGTGTGTGTGTGTGCGTGCACAGTAAATAGCTGGCACTCAGACCGAGCTGTAATTGGTTGGACTAGTGAGCCAACAAACAGGGGTTGAGTCACTCTCGTACCCCCTTACCCCCCCCCCCCCCCCCCCCCACCAGACACACACACACACACACACACACACACACACACACACACACACACACACACACACACACACACACACACACACACACACACACACACACACACACACACACACACACACACACACACACACACACACACACACACCAACCATCTATATCAACTCTTGCCTTCAACCTTAAAAAAAAAAAACTTTCCTCAGAATTCCGACGGTTCATTGACCCTGAAGTAATTTCAGCGCGCGACTACAAACACCATCTTACAGCCACTCTTACAGACAGAAATTTTCCTGAATTGAAATGTAATATAATGCGGAAATGTAGCTTTTTTTAACCCATTTTGACCTGACAATATAGATTCTACAAAATATTCGCTCTGAAAGAACATATAATATTGAAAAATTTGTCCCGCGTTTTTACAATTTTCTCAAAAATAGCAGGCGAAAGATAAAACACCAGACGTACAGTACATAATGCTTTAAGATGGAAAAATATTTCTGTGGGATTGATGAATAATTAACCATCTGTCCATCTCCGGCCAACGTTAATTAAATTTAATCAAACAAAAATGTTTTGACTCACATGTTTGAGAGCCTCCGTGTAATTCCAACACGGCCGTGTGTGTGTGTGTGTGTGTGTGTGTGTGTGTGTGTGTGTGTGTGTGTGTGTGTGTGTGTGTGTGTGTGTGTGTGTGTGTGTGTGTGTGTCTGTGTGTGTGTGTGTGTGTGTGCTAAATAGTCCTTATATTTGAGACCTCATAAAAAGGTCTACACATGATTGCACTAAGAAAGTGAAAGTACTCCAACCTCCAACCTTCCATGGCACATGAACACTTTCATAGCTTTAGGCATTCGCCAAAAAAAGAAAAAAGAAAAAAAAACTTTGGTGCCCCCTAGTGGTCACAAAAATTGAATGCTATGAATTGAATGCTATGAATGCTCAACATCGACGCAAGCTCTACAGAAATCTCGGGATGAGTGCTACACCAGAATGCTATAAGTGAGGTACTGAACATCAACCAGGACGAACACATCACCAACAAGCAACAGGGAGTTCCAACCATGCCTCAAGCCTATGGCAGGCAAGTCTGGTGCATCAAGTCTGGTGCATCAGAAGCAGGACATGTGGCAGTAGAAGGAGGAGGCACAATCAGGCACGATTAGGTCAATAATCTTGACCTAATGATTGTTGGCTGCTCATCATTGATTAACTCAAGGGTCCACCCCTAAAGAGATGATTAGTGTATTTGAGGCTGCTGTGTTGCCCACTCAGGCTATGACCTGATGAAGATGTGACTGATACAGTACATCGAAACGTTGTCATCTCAGTGCTTGCACCCTGTATACAAAATACTCTACTTGTCAACATTTCGGAATCCTCCAATCACAGCCCTCCTTGGCGTCACTTGATCCCTTTTCCCCAGACCCCCACAGAAAACATCTGAAACTTCTGAAAACATGGCTAATGTTAATGTTCTTTTATGACCTTTTTTTCTGAAAAAGGTAATAAAATGGCCAAAATGGTCTATCATCATTTCCATTGAAACAGAGCTCCCCCCCCCCCCCCCCCCCCGCCTCCACACACACCCAACCACACACCCAAACGGGAACAAACTCTTCATTTCGACCCCCCAATTGTGTTGTGGACCGAGTGCTGCTGTTGTGCTGATGCATGCAGCGCCGCAGATCAAAGCCATCAATTAGTGCACTGGGGTGGTGTCACAGTGGTAATGAAAGTCTGGCCCACAACCACCACCACCACCACCACCACCACCACCACCACCACCATCACCACCACCACCACTCGCCCACCACCCCACTCTCGTTTGTCACCCTGATGTGGACGACAAACAGGGCACTGTGAAGGCTGCTACACGGCCCTTCCATTTGACACGCTGCAATCAGTTCAGATCACGCCCAAAGTAGTCCGCTGTGTGTGTGTGTGTGTGTGTGTGTGTGTGTGTGTGTGTGTGTGTGTGTGTGTGTGTGTGTGTGTGTGTGTGTGTGTGTGTGTGTGTGTGTGTGTGTGTGTGTGTGTGTGTGTGTGTGTGTGTGTGTGGCCCCCTGCGCCGCCACCAGCCAAAGGGACCCTACCCTACACCCTACACCGCAGGATTTTTTCTTCAGACACTAAGCAGCGATTAGTGGCTGCACACGCGCATATCAATTATGACATACGTATATAGGTGTGCGGTAGGCTATTCACATGCATTTCAGCAGGATTTACAGCAAGAGATTGCTTGAAAATAATAAACCAAAGCCAAAACAACTAAGCCAAATGAGTTGAAACACACGCAGTAATGTATCGTACTGTATCATGATGGTTTAGGACTTTTGGGGTTATTTTATTAACACAAAATGCATAAGCCCATTGTAAATAATAGTAGAAGAATATCCAAGAATTTTCAAAATGTACTTGAGTGAACCTGTATAGAAAACGGTCGGAAGTTGCAGCTTTTACATCTGCCATACACCAAAGGGGTTGACACTAAGGTCTCTGAGGCACTTGCCCATCGGGCAAGTGCAAGTCAGGTTCTACTTGCCCTCAGGTCATGGTCACTTGCCCCCCAGGTTCCAGGTGGTCCCCAGTTAAGTTGGTTAACCAGATGTAACTCTTGAGAACGTAAAAATGAAACCAAATGGACCCCTGCGGGTCCATTTGGTTTCATTTTTACACTCTCAAGAGTTAAAATTCACCATCTAAATTAGCACCACTTAACACTAGAATGCCTGAGAGGTCATTTTTGATCGTTTTTGAGATTTTGAAGTGGATTTTCTCTGCCTGTGATGGTCTGAAAAGGTCCCCCTTGCATGACTTTTCCTAAATATGCAATTCAAGTCATCTATGTTTTTCTTTTCGTTTGTAATAATTTCTAAATATGAATTTTGATGCGGAACTTCCTACAAAGACGGACATTCGCGGTCAAATTTGACCGTCCTCACCCTCCTCCCCTGCTACAACTCACAGAAGGATTATCACACCAGGCTAATGGGTCATTTACATTTCAATTGTTGTCGCGTGTCGGGTGCGGCCTGTCTGTCTCTCTCTCCTGTCTCTCTCTCAGCACTAACTAAGCTAACTAAAGTCTTTGTAACTTTTCCACATTTTTAACTGTTTTTATTAGACCCGCAAAAGGTTTTTTAGTCCATTTAGTCATTAGTTTATCACGTGCAGCTGCGATGCAGCAACGAGGCAAGTAGCACAACTATCTGATCTCCGTCGGATAGTCTCTCTCTCCTGTGTTTGTGCCTCATTTTGAACTGTTTTTTATATTCTTTTTTGTGCTACCGCAAAAAACTTGATTTGCCAATGTAAATGTCTGTTTTCTCATACAAATAAATCATTTCCGTGGAAATGGAAATTAAAAACGAAACGATGTGCCGTGTGCTTGTATTCACAGATTGATTCAGAATGTAATGTATAATGTATAACATGTTTTATTTATACATGTATATACATGTATAACATGTATAAATTTTGTTGTATTGTATGTTTTTACTTTTCTACTGTTCTACCTATTTCGTTACTTACCTAAGCATGCATAAAGCTAAAGGTCTGACTCAGAGAGTTTTCTGTTTGCAATGATGAAATGCTGTTGGTTTAGTGGTGGCAAAAATACAAGTAACGAAATATGTAGAACAAAAGTAAAAATCCCTTTTGATTGGGACATAATAAAACAATAGCAAAGGAATGCACATCGAAACCACCACAGTGCTGAATGTGTGAACAATCCGTGATCGGCACATCAGCTATAGTCATCGCGGCTATGCAAATGAAATGCATGGAATGCACTTCTAATTCTAATTGAATAAGGAATTCTGTTTTCTTTGCATTATTCAACTCAATAAGGAATTATGTTATTTTATCAGTGTTGTAGCTGGTTACGTCTTAGTATACTAAAAACTATAAATCTGTATAACATGTATAAACCAACAGCATTTCATCATTGCAAACAGAAAACTCTCTGAGTCAGATCTTTAGCTTTATGCATGCTGCGTGTCTGTTGCAGATTGATTCAGAATATAATGTGTGGGTGGTAATAATAATATTGGTAATAATAAGAAGGGTGATTGTAATTCAACAGTGTTTATTGTTCCACAATAGCAAAATATACAAACGCGAAATGCCTCGCCTAAGCATTCTGTTGCGATAGGCCTACATGCATCTGCGTGGCATAAAATGTTCTTTTTCTTCTTTTTTCGAGACACTTTTTTAGGAGATAACATCATGATATAAAAACAACGTGTATCAAAAGCAAGTGGAAATATCCACTATAATACGTTCATCTGTGTGGCGGATGATTCGCATGTCTACTGACACTCGTAGCATGTGCATATGGTCATGGTCAACGCAGTGCATTTTCCACACACCCTCCTCTCGCATTTATGGCAGCTGTGCGGGGTTTTATTTCCAGTGCATCTACCCAGCTGACACTGCCTTCTCTTCGAGGTGGTGCCCGGGGTCTGTGGATCTGCAGGCCTCTTCTTAGCTCGCACTGGAGTTTTAGGCACACCCTGTGGTGTGGTGGGCAGCGGCTGAAGGAGAGAGAGAGAGAGAAATTAATACCTAAATCATGGTGTGTAGTGTACAAATAAACATGGCCATTACGCTATGTCATATATTGTGTATATATAGCCTGTATATATATAATTATAAGGCATACCTGTAGTGCACTTTGGCGGCGGGGTGTGCGCGGTGGCACAGTGGCCACAGTGCCGCTTTCCTCCATGTAGTCCGCACGAAGCTGCTTTGCCAGGTCCAGCAAAAACGCTCTCCTGGTAAGCTTCGAGTTGCCCGTTATCAGTTTGAACAATACGTAGGCATTGAGCGCAGCCAAATCCAGCATGTTGTAAAACACAGCCACTGGCCAGCGGCGGGTGCCAGATTTCACGGTATAGTTCCGTAGCATTTGATCCAGAATGTCCACTCCATACTTTGTGCTGTTGTAGTCTGTGACAGACTCTGGCTTTTTCTTAACATAATTCCTTATTGAGTTGAATAATGATTAGTATTAGTATTAGTATACTAAAAACTATAAATCTGTATAACATGTATAAATGTGTCTGTAAAAACTACAACAACAACAGACTAATTGCTTTTGATACACTTTGTTTTTATATCATGATGTTATCTCCGAGAGTTTTCTCAGAGAGTTTTCTGTTTGCAATGATGAAATGCTGTTGGTTTATACATGTTATACAGATTTATAGTTTTTAGTATACTAAGACGTAACCAGCTACAACACTGATAAAATAACATAATTCCTTATTGAGTTGAATAATGATTAGTATTAGTATTAGCTGTTGCAACAGGCACGCAGCATGCATAAAGCTAAAGGTCTGACTCAGAGAGTTTTTATACTAAGACGTATGCAATCTATGATAACCTTAGACTAATGGAAATAGGAAATATCTTTAACTTATTTTTTTCGTTCAACAGAAAACAGAATTACTTATTCAATTAGAATTCCTTATTCAATTAGAATTAGATTGTTAGCCCAGGTCTACACTGTAGAAGATTAATGGTCATTTTGATGTGTTAATTTGCCTGTTTTGTTTCCCAAATCCAGCCTGGAATTGTGGACAGCTAGAAAGCAGGGAAAGTATCTTTCCCTGCTTAGTGCACTATAACACATCTTGTGTTGTGTTATAGTGCACTAAGTTGCACACTTGCCCGATCGGGCAACCAGGTAGCAGTCTTTACTTGCCCCACCATTTTTTTTACTTGCCCCGGGCAAGCGGGCAAGTGTTGGTGTCAAGCCCTGGTCCGCCCCCTGAACTGGGGAGGTTGGTGGTTCGATCTCCAGCCAGGGTCATACCATAACCTGGGTGGCACTCAGTATAAATGGGATGGATTGGGGGTCAATTCAGCGAATGATGAATGAGTTGTTCTCATGAGTTGTAATAACAGTTATTAGGAAACAACTCACCGGTTCGAAGGGTGTTATCCCGCGTATTACATGGCTGCATACATTAATACATTTGCTTTTATTTATCTGAGGTTGTGTAGGCTACGTTCGTCCGGGCAAGGAGGTGTGTTGTTGAGCGGAGCGGTCCGTTGTTGTGGCATACTGTATGTGACTGCTCACGTGACCAGAACACTGGCTTCTGATTGGAGCATTCATTCAAGCCATGTAATAAATGTGGACAACACATAGCGGTGTGTGATTAATCGTTTGACTTTGATTTATTCTCAATATAGTTTGGGTCCTTGGAGAAAAAAACATCTAATCAATCTCTCTTTTGGTGTGTCTCCACCTGAAAAGTCTGGGAACCATAACTTTTTTTTTAAAAGACAATATATAAACAGGCTGAGTGGTTGGACAGAACCCAAGTATTACCTTGAGCTGCCAAAAACGGCCAGTGCGCAAAAGTCCCTATTGGCACAATGACAAAATCCACCCATTTTTGTCTCTCCAAAAAACAAACCCCGCATGTCTGTCCCAGGCCTGCTGAGTACTGTCCCCACACACACGGTGGTCAGAACGATCAGGTCAGCTCTCATCTGGTCTGGGAGGCGGCTGCTGCTCCGGCAGCGGTTTGATGCATTGGCACCGTTAATGGGACTGACAGTTTCATAATCGCCGCTAACAGTGGGCCGTATTTCCATTCCTATACTACTCCGAGCATCTGAACCAGCGTACAGCAGCAGCAGCACACAACCGTTTAATTTCCTTTCAGCAGAAAGGAAAAAAGAGCCTCATATCTCATAGGGTTTATTATCATACAGCCCGGTGCCAATAGCAATAATTTGTTATTGTAACTTCATGCTTTGTTTCGCGACGTTGAAACACGTAAGCTTGTTTACTGCCGGGCGCAATCATTTCCTTCCATTCCTCGCTTCCGTTCTTATTGATTCATTTCCTTTGAGTTGAATGTATATTGTCACATTTATTTGTGATACAGATTGCTTTTCCCAATGAGTTAGTGGTGGGTTGACGACGTCCCTGCGTTTCGCTGCATTTCTGTTGATTGCCATATAGCAGCCCACTGGAGACTGTTTATATGAACACAGCTGCTATGTGTGTACCTTTAAAACAGTTTTGTATGCCATTTGAAAAGCTTTGAAAAACTGTGTTTTTTTTTTTTCTTTTGGGCATGTGTGCGTGCGACTGTAGGAGTCAATGGGGTCACACTACAGAGAGACAGACAAACACGCTCAGTCATTCAATGGAGTGGGTTTGGCAGCAGGGTCGGATCTAGGCATGGGGGGCAATACTAGAGCCCGACCAGTGCCATATTTTTGGGGCCGATGCTGATACCGATTTTTGGAGAAAAAAAACTACACCGATGTTACTGATGTTTTGGACCAATGTTTAATAATGAATTAACCCATAGTAGACGGGAACCCCTAGTGGTAGTTTTACCCTAGTTGACGGGAACCCCTACAGGGGTTCTGTACAATATGTACAGTATCAAAAAATGTCAAAAATTTGATGGTGTTACACAATAATTTGAAGTTTTTCAATACACTTAGGTAAGTATTTCAAAGACATTTTTAGAATCGGGATAGTCTACAATGGGTTAAAATAATAAAAAAATACATTTGAAGAACTTCTAAACTTCAAAATAATTTTCTCTTTCAAGTAAACAATAGAATAAGACCTTGACACAATTTACTTTTGTGAAATAATTCCATTTTCTGTCTTTCTTTTTCTATTCCAGGCATATATCGAACAATGTTACCAATATATCGGCCAATATATTGGCCGCTGTTACAGATATATCCGCCAAATATATCGGCCGCTGTTACAGATATATTCGCCAATGTATCGGCCAATGTATCGGCACAAATATCACAGATACCGATACTGATATCGGTATGACCCACCAAACATGATGGAATGCAAACAACCCAAATTTCAAAGATACTTCAAATTAAAGTGCTTACAATTAAAATGACTTGGAACTACTACTGCTACTAACTAACTACAATTGTGGCAACACTAAACCAACAGCATTTCATCATTGAAAACAGAAAACTCTCTGAGTCAGACCTTGAGCTTTATGCATGCTGCATGTCTGAGGCAGCTTCAACAACAACTAATGTTATTATTGATGCTTTACTTGCCTAATATAAGTCCTGTAAACCGAAAATGGTTTGGGTGCGACTTCATCGGTATGGGGACGACTTCATGGCCCGTGGCGCAAAGCCATACCATAACATTTTCACCTGCCCCCCTGAATTGAGAAATGTTACATCCGGCTCTGCTTGGCAGCGCTCAAATAGGCTTCATACTAAAGCTACTCCGCCCACCAAGGGCAGAGCGACGCATGGTGAGCATGTAGGTCATGCTACTTTATAGCGAACAGTTTCTTTAGTGTGGGCATCTATGCGGAAAGAGCATGTCCAGTCCTTTGAAGACTTACAGAGGTTACAGAGGTTATGTCCAAGTTCTCTAAAGAGAATATATACGCCAACATCTTGAGCAGGTTATCTTTGCTGCTGCTGCCCTGAATTAACATTCACACGATAGGATGTGTCTGCGATGCAATATTTATCCCCCGGGTGCGCTTGCCAAAGCTCTGAGCTTATACAGAAAGGCTAAACGCATTAGACAAGATACAGTAGTAAGATGCAGCGCGGGGAGACCTCGACGTAATAATGTGTAATACGGGCTGGAATTTTCACAGAGATGAGCCATGAGCGCTGCTGGTTCAGCGAAGGAGGAGGAGGCGGCTCAGGAGTCAAGCCGTTCCCACACACATATACATAGCCGTTAGATATGCGTGCTCTTTTAGCTGCGGGATTACGTTTATATGCATATCAACTGAACGCTTCAGGGACAATAATGATAGCTCAACTTTATACACTGCCTAAAGTCGTTTTACATAGGGAAAGGAATTAAGCAAGTTTGTAGGCGAGACAAAACTAAGGCAAAAAATGCTACTGTTATGTGTAGGTTAAACATGACGAAAGTCAAAGCAAGGGTTGGGGAGCCAGACTGACTAGACCTCATCTGGGAAACAGTGGCGTGCACAGACATTTAGAGGGAGCAGGTGCTCAAGTTGAATGAAAAGCGCATGCTGTGTGGAGCATAAATGACCAAATGGTCCCCAGCTAAATGATGTTGATTTGGTAACCAAATGCACCATGAGAGAAGTCTCTAATATGATGAAAACAAGTGGACTTGAAAGGGTCCGTTTGTTTTCATTTTACACTCTCAATAGTTATAGTTAAATTCTGGTTAAGTTAAGCCTATCAGCTATTAGCTGGTACTCCAACACAACCACATAGAGTTTCTGACTTCCTCATCAAAATGAGAGCCACGATGGCGTGCTTTTGATCTTTGCGTGCAACATTTTGACAATACATGGAATGTGGGCAGTTAGGGAGGGATACCAGGAGATGCTAGAGCACCCCCTAGCATCCATGTGTGCACGCCCATGCAAGGAAAAGCCTATCCTGAAGAGTGTTTTGAGAGTGGTTTCGAAGTACAAGATAGTGGGGTTGTCTTTAAAGGACCACTTCGCCACTTTTCAATGTATCTTCATATAATAGGTCCTCACTAATGTACATGATGAAATACCACTGTTTTTTCTACTCAGTCTGTGTCTCACAGGAGGGCTGTGGACAGTTCAGAAACGTCTTCCAATGACATCATCAATGTGGAATCCAAGCTAATATGATGATGTGACTGGAAGAAGTTTCTGAACTGTCCACAGCCCTCATGGGAGACTCAGACCGAGTAGAAAAAGCAGTGCTATTTTATCATGTACATTAGTGCGGACCTATTATATGAAGATACATTGAAAAGTGGTGAAGTTGTCCTTTAACTCATTCACCACGATCGGATCTTCTTTGTTTTCTCCCCATTGCCACGTCTCAAACCAGTTTGATCGGTAAAAAACCCTTATTTTGAAGCTCAGATCTCCTAGACAGGATGTGCTGTTTCTGTTATGCTGTGTCTGTTGTCTTGTCTAATCGGTCATCTGGCGATCTGCCCAAAAACATCCGGGTCGCAAGTCAGGAAGAGCCGTGTGTAGCCCTGGCTGATTTACCCATGCGCTCACGACATTGAGGGGGCAAACCGGAGGAGAGCCGTTTGAATGCATTGGATTGAATGAAATTGTAGTGAAATGGTGAAATGGTACAAAAAAAAAAAAAAAAAGTTGTCCTCAACTCTGTCCCAAATGAAAGTCAGTGACGGGATCATCATCAGACGATGCGCTCGGACTAATAGTTGGATTAAAGAATGAAATCTACATTTCGTCGTGATACACGCCGTCCGCGTGACCGGCGGTGGGATTCTAACGGGAAATCCACGAGCAGCTCGAGGACGGCGTGGAAACTATTAATATGGTTGGGGGGGGGGGGTGTTCCTGAGGGAGTGGGCAGCAACAGAGAAATCCCTGCCCACCCTTCCCCCAAGGTGTGGTTATCCAGACCACACTAGGTTCGGCCACACTACACTTGAGGGAACAGGACGTTGGACATGAGGTCATGGAGGACAGGTGTATAATGTGGTCTCTGGAGTGGCTGCTTGGTGGTGGAGCAGCAGACAGCCAGTCTGTGTGATGAATGCATCCGAGTTTGTCAAGGACTTTCGGAAGCGGTGTGCCATTGAGGATAGCGTTACAGTAAATGGAGCCGGGGTTGCGATGAACGCATGAATCAGTGAACTCCACACGCACGCGCACACGCACGCACGCACGCACGCACGCACACACACACTCACACTCACACACACACCTGGGAATGTCAGAGACTATAGGGCGGATGCAGATAGTGTTCATTGGGTGAAAAAGGCCAGTTTTAAAAGCTGCAAATTGAGAAGTATTTATGGCGGTTTACAAACTTTTTTAAGCCAAGTGCTGGTATGTGTTTTGCTTTTGCACATACAGGTATGCTTGTTGAATAGCCTATAGGTGTCCCTCTTTGCATGGGACAGTCCCTCATTTCCAAGACTTTTCAAGCGTCCCGCAAATTGAGGCTCACATTGTGCTATAGATCAGTGGTTTTCAACCTTTTTGATACCAGGGCCCACTATTTATTCCTCATTTGAGCCACAGACCACCATTTGAGGACATTTTAGCTCCACAGGCCCCCAAAACAAAACTCAAACAAAGATCAAAAGACAGATCAAAATGACCATTAATATTCTAGTGTAAACTTGGGCTAATTCGGATGACCAAAGCGGGTCCATTTGGTTTCATGTTTACGCTCTCAAGAGTTACATCTGGTTAACCAACTTAGCTGGGGACCACCTGCAACCTTCTCAAGGACCACTGGTTGAAAACCACTGCTATAGATGTGTTTTAAAGTAATCTGAGAAGTATTCCCCCATGGTGCCACTATGCTTCCACACTCACTCATCAAGGGCCACATTGCATACTACCATATCAAAAAATAGGAGATTTCCAACCCCAAAACAAGATTTGAGATCAGCTATTTCGACTATATTTGAATGGAAATCCTGAATTATTTTTTGGGGGATTTTTTGGCAAGATGTTAATAATTTGCCAACCACATTTTCCCACTTGTGCAACACGTCTGTCCTCTTATATGAAGTGTTTGGATCTGGTCACCTTACGTCTGTTTCTCACAACTGACAAAAGGTTCATCATTCAAAAATATCATTCAGAAATATAGTTTTGCCAGTTGCCTCACACTTCCGGTTCCAATGTGCCAGCTATGATGTGTCCACGACGCAGAGGCCACTGTGTGTGTGAATTATTTTCACGCACAGATCAACATTTTCACACATCTCATGCTTCTAACTTAATGTCTGCCCCTCACTACTACTCCACATGGGAGTGATTTTATTTTAACAACCTATCAGATAATATATATTTTACACACACACACACACACACACACACACACACACACACACACACACACACACACACACACACACACACACACACACACACACACGTCAGTATAATTTGACATTTCAATGCATCACTTTCCAGCCCAGGCTAGCAGGTACAAGGGAACAAGGTAGTCGACAAGTTCCTGTGGAAAGTGCCATTAGCTTATCCCAGCAACTCTCTCTCTCCCTCCCTCCCTCTCTATCTCCCTCTCTCCCTCCCTCTCCCCCTCTACCTCTCTCTCTCCCTCTCTCTCTCTCTCTCTCTCTCTCTTCCCCGAGGCTCCAAGTCTTCTTGCGTGCCGTGGTTTTTCTTTAATAACACTGCCGATTTGAAAGCCAGCGCAATGAAACAAGGGCTGCATTCCAGGGCCTGATAATGGCTACACGAAGCCCGCAGGGCCCCAACGAACCCAGCCATGAAGACACCGCTCCTCTGGGCCGCGTGCATGGAGAGGTGGGAGATAAACCCCACCATGAAGACACCGCTGCTCTGGGCCGCGTGCATGGAGAGGTGGGAGATAAAGAGGGAAGGAGACCCACAAGAGGATAGAAGTTTATAAGACACAGAGTAATACCAGGCTCCAAGGCAATATACAGTATGATACACAACGTCACAGACCAGGAGGGAATCGAATGGCTATACCTAGAAATGTAAATCAACACAATTCCATTGAAATCCTGAATTATTTTTTGGGGGGATTTTTTGTCAACATATTAATAATTTGCCAACCACATTTTCCTACTTGTTCAAGACTCATGTCCCCTCATATGAATTGTTTGAATCTGGTCACCCTACGTCTGTTTCAACTGACAAAAATATATATTCAAAGTTTCAAACATATAATTTTGCCAGTTCCCTCAGACTTCCAATTCCAATGTGCCAGACATGATGTGTCCACGACACATGGGCGTCCATTTTAAGCAGATCAACATTCACCCGTCACTTCACATGGGTGTGACTTTATTTTAACACCATCACATCAGATATTCCATTGCGATGGCCGTATACTGTGGTGAGCACTTGAGATTGTCACTGGTGGTACCACTGTGGTAGCACCAGAGAAACTGGTACCGCAAAGTTGACACCTTTTTTAAATGAAGTCTGACAACTGTTACCACAGCAGGGAAGTGGTATCACCCTGGTGCCTCAGGAGCAGTCAGATGGCAACAGTGACAATCTAAAGTGCTCACGACTGTAGATCTACACTTATCAGACACAAAGGTAAAAGTGAATTGACTGATCGATTGTTTGATTGATTGAGGGCAGAATGGAGGTACTTTAAAAGATATACCAGAAAAGTGAAGAGAAATACGAATAAGTGCAGTCTAAGCAATCAAATGTAAACCCAAACGTGACAGTGTAACAAGCGTTTCCCATTATCACTGCTCCCCACCACCCTATAGTCAAACCCGTGGAGCCGAGCCGAGCCGTGCCCTGCGAATCGAAGTTGCGAATGTTGCATTAAACCCATACGGTTTGCTCACAGACTGGTGCTATATGGATTGAAACGCATGCACGCCACGTTAAGCATCCAATATTGATGCACTGAAACGGATGGAAAGGCAGATGGACAGGCAGCACCTCCTCCTCCTCCTCCTCCTCCTCCTCCTCCTCCTCCTCCTCCTCCTCTGCAGTTCCAATCTGCGACAACAATGATCTTCCATTTACCGGAGGGGTAGACTGCAGTGCTCCTCTCCCATTCTCTTGCCTCTTTTTCGAAATGTGTCATTTTGCCATTACGGCGGTCACAGAAGGGGGACAGCCATCTTCTGCCAGACTGGTCATTTAGAGATGAACAAAAGGACTGGGCTAGGCACAAGGAGCCTGTCCCGGGGCTTCTATTATCTGGACCAAAAAGAGTGTGTGTGCCTTCAGAGAAGCATGTCTGGATGGATCAGAATCAGATCCACAGACCCACCGCCACAGCCATCTGCTCACTCAACCCCCAGAGCCCGGTCCTGTGTCTGCTATCACAAAGACAGCTCTGGCATAAGCAACAAGTCTTATGGCAGAAATAGGGAAATTATAATGACTTATACAAATAATTGATCAAGCCAAAAACCAAGCTAGAAGAAACCAGGGCAATCGATGTTTTCTTCCTGATAGTTACGATTTAAATCAGTGGGTTTCAACCAGTGGTCCCGAGGAAAGTTCCAGGTGGTCCGCAGGTAAATGATGGAAAGTTATTTTAACTCTTTGAGAGCGTGAAAATGAAACCAAATGGACCTGCATTTGGTTTCATTTTACACTCTCAAGTGTTTAAAATGTTCATCATCTGAATTAGCCCAAATCTACACAACTAGAGATTGTAGAAGATTAATGGTTATTTTGAACTAATGTTTTGTTTTCTCCGAAATCAAGCCTGGTATTGTGGACAAACGCAAAGTAAATCTTTAGTTTTGGGGTCTGTGGGGCTAAAATGTCAAATGGTGGTCCGTGGCTAAAGTGCTGAATAAACAGTGGGCCCTGGTATAAAAAAAAGGTTGAAAACCACTGTACAAAACTACATTTAGCAGGACATAGTGACACACAGCCATTATTCAAAATCAACACATGCAATATCTAAATTGGTCATGTGGCCGTGACCTGTGTCATGATACGCATCCACCACATGTATTAATAATTTAAATCTGAAGTAACCAGCAGAAGTATATTAATTGGATCATAGATAAAGTAGAGTAGATACAGTATAAAAGTACTGCACAAAAAGCTACTCCTCCAGTGGTAAGGTAATAAAATACCTCTTGTACTTGAGCAGGGGCGGATTGGCCATCTGGAGTACAGGGAGTTTTCCCGGTGGCCTGCACCACCTAGTGGCCTGGACAGTTTTTTTTTTTTTTTTTTTTTTTTTTTTTTTTTAAGTCCAGGGCAGGCCAGGGCACCAGGAGAGTTGCCATATTCCCGTTCACTCCTGTGCGCCAGGGCGCTCGCGCTGCTGGAGGCAGTGTTGCCAACTGCCAAGATCCAAAATGCACTAGTGGCACTTCCAAAATGCACTAGAATGCGCTAGATGCTTGCCTGGAACATACAGATCAAAATGACCATTAATCTTCTACATTCTCTAGTTGTGTAGACTAAGTTGGGCTAATTCACATGATGAATATTTTAATTCTTGAGGGTGTAAAAATGAAACCAAATGGACCCGCAAGGGTCCATTTGGTTTCATTTTTACACCCTCAAAGAGTTACATCTGGTTAACCAGCTGCCCCCCCAGGGTGGCCTGGCAAAGGCAAAATTGTCCCGGTGGGAAAATATGTGCCAATCCGCCCCTGTACTTGAGTAAATGTAGGACTACTTTCTACTGTAGTTACTTTTCCAGCGATTACCAGGAACAGGGGGGATGTGTGTGCTGTCAGTCTGGCTCAAGGACACTCTAATGGCCGTTCAGCGGCTGACGTGGACACTGTGCCTGGCTGACCCCACGGTTACGGGTCACAGTCCAGACTCAAGTGCCTGTCAGCGGCTTTCCCATTTAGTGACTCCCTTCCTCTCTCTCTCCCTCTTTCTCTCTGTCTCTCGCCCTTAAAGGGATATGTCACTTTCAAACATGTTTTGGGGGTCATTTTTATTATAGTGTCTACTCTGGATTTCACATTTCAGCCCATCAGTTTTTTTTAAATTGCTAGAGTCCGTGTTTGTGTGCGTGTGCGTGTGCGTATGAATGGATTTGTATGGCGACGTCCCACAATACAATAACCTTAATACATGACGAGGACAACATCAGTCACCACAATGAAGGCTGTGTATCTAAGCATGAGAGGAGAAAGAAAAAATATAAATAAAAGTACAAGTTCTCGATATTTGTTCTACAGTTAAACCGCCATTGATGTTGATTCACGGCAATCTTACCATTATCAGGTAATAGTTACAACCGCTGCCTTTGCCATTGATCTACGGCAATCTTTGATTAGTATTGCTATTGTTTGATACAATCCCGATGCTAGCGGCCGCGAGCAGCGATCACCTGCTCTTGCCAGCTGAGGGACACAAATAAGAAACGGACGGGAAGTAGCATCCTGTGCACCGATCTAACATGCCCGACCGGAAACAGGGACCGAAATATGAAATACGGCTTTTACATGAAAAACGCTAGCACTAGCTACCTAAAAGAAAAAAAAAAGTGCTGGCAGAGTGTTAAGTACAGTAACAACGTACTTGTACTTAGTTACTTTACACCACTGGTTACAAAACTGCCTGTGGCCACTAGGTAAGGTGTACTTTGCAGGCCAGAGATACGCCTTTGTGATGTCACACAGGTGTACGTAACAATAATCCTGATTGGGTTGTCATCTTGAAGGGCACTTGAGGTCCTTTAGATACACTAGTCGTGCTGAAGGGGGTAGACAGCAGTCACAGCTTTAAGAAACGCGTTTACAATTCTCAAATGGAACGTTTTTTCAAAACCCCGGTGGCTGCCACGGTTTCACGCTGTGAATCATTACAAAAGGAAAACATAACCTGCGGTCGCCGACGCAGAGCAAACGTCGACATAATGTCTTTAGCGTTCTTTCTTTCCTAATAGAAATCCTCTTCTCTCTTTCCCTCACTCTTCCTTTCTCTCTCTCTCTCTCCCTCTCCTCTGGGACTCCATTAACAGTTCTATTGTTTAAAGGAGATGTGGTGTGCTCACGCACATACATACACGCATGCATGCACACGCATACAATGTGATGCAAGATTACAATAACTCTGAGTATGTGTGCGTGCACACGCATCCACTTGCATGATGTGTGTGCATTGCTCGCGTACACTCAGTGATACGCAGAGTGTGCGGTCGGTCCGTGTATTTTACGGCCAACTGAATTCTCATTTCATTATTGACAAACAGTATTCAGTTTAGGTTCTGTGTTCTGAATACTGTTTCTCAAAAACGGGAAATTGTTAATTAAAAATAGGAAAAAGGTTTATTTTTCTTAATACTGTTTAGAAATGTGTCCTTAAAACTTAGAAATAGGTTTTTAAAACGCCTATATGACCTAATTCCTTACTTTCTTCGGTGCGGTCGCCCTCAGAATGGTGATTTCAGTACAACCGCGCTCCTGTACTGAATTCTGTTTTTTCTCTCGCTCAGAGCGTGGAGGCGTGGCGCGGAGCTCTTGATTGACAGCTCGGTTACTGCTGCAGTTACTACAAGGAGACACACGCGGCGCTGTTGGCGCTGTTGTACTAGCAGATAATATTATGGATTAGAGTAGACAATATTATTATACATTTATCCTTTATTATATTTAGATATATATTTACACTTTAGCGCTGCCGTAATTTTAAATAAAATTAGCCCGCTTTTTGGTTGCATATTAACACAGCACTGTTATTACATTCTGATTAGACATTGATGCATCCTCTGTGTCAACTCTTAAGTAATGAAAAATAAAGTAGGCTAATAGGGACAGACAGACAATGAATACTAATAATAACTAATAATAAAAATTAATAGTATTAACACCATATGACACCTGGGCCGCCAAGGTGCCATATCCGAACTAGCCATTGAAGTAAATGAATAGGAACACACACACACACACACACACACACACACACACACACACACACACACACACACACACACACACACACACACACACACACTTGATTTTATAGACACTATCTGTAGCCTACCATCTTCCACAAATTTGGCTATAGAATGTTAAAACCAATCTGATGATGAGCCCCAGCAAGGCATTACCTCCTTAATTGTGTGTGTGTGTTTGTGTGTGTGTGTGTGTGTGTGTGTGTGTGTGTGTGTGTGTGTGTGTGTGTGTGTGTGTGTGTGTGTGTGTGTGTGTGTGTGTGTGTGTGTGTGTGTGTGTGTGTGTGTGTGTGTGTTCCTATTCATTTACTTCAATGGCTAGTTCGGATATGGCACCTTGGCGGCCCAGGTGTCATATGGTGTTAATACTATTAATTTTTATTATTAGTTATTATTAGTATTCATTGTCTGTCTGTCCCTATTAGCCTACTTTATTTTTCATTACTTAAGAGTTGACACAGAGGATGCATCAATGTCTAATCAGAATGTAATAACAGTGCTGTGTTAATATGCAACCAAAAAGCGGGCTAATTTATTTAAAATTACGGCAGCGCTAAAGTGTAAATATATATCTAAATATAATAAAGGATAAATGTATAATAATATTGTCTACTCTAATCCATAATATTATCTGCTAGTACAACAGCGCCAACAGCGCCGCGTGTGTCTCCTTGTAGTAACTGCAGCAGTAACCGAGCTGTCAATCAAGAGCTCCGCGCCACGCCTCCACGCTCTGAGCGAGAGAAAAAACAGAATTCAGTACAGGAGCGCGGTTGTACTGAAATCACCATTCTGAGGGCGACCGCACCGAAGAAAGTAAGGAATTAGGTCATATAGGCGTTTTAAAAACCTATTTCTAAGTTTTAAGGACACATTTCTAAACAGTATTAAGAAAAATAAACCTTTTTCCTATTTTTAATTAACAATTTCCCGTTTTTGAGAAACAGTATTCAGAACACAGAACCTAAACTGAATACTGTTTGTCAATAACGAAATGAGAATTCAGAATGGCCGTAAAATACACGGACCCTGAGCGCTCGGTGTGTGTACATGTGTTGCAATCAGATATCACTTTGGTTCCATGTGTGAGAATAAAGGATGTAGCGAGGCCCACCAGCCCTGCTATCCACATCTTCATCTATGTATCCACATATGTACCAGGGGTGGATCTAGGCATGGGCATGGGGGGGGCAATGCCCCCCTAAATGCTCAGACTCCCCCACCAAACATGATGCAAAACAACCCAAGATATTTCAGTACTTGTATTTAAAATTACTTGAACCACTACTACAGCTAACTACATCTGTGTCACCACTAAACCAACAGCATTTCATCATTAAAAACAGAAAACTCTCTGAGTCAGACCTTTAGCTTTATGCATGCTGCGTGTCTGTTGCAACTTCAAACAACCGAGGTTAGTATTGATGCTTTACTTGCCCAATAAAAGTCCTGTAACTGAAAATGGTATGGGTGCGGCTTCTTTTTCGCGCCAGGGGTGATGAAGCCGCCCCCATACCATTTTCTCCTGCCCCCCCAATTGGGAAGTGTTGCATCCGCTCCATGTATGTACTGTATGTATGAATGAATGTATGTATGTATCCACGCTGCGCTGCACACAGCCATCTATCTATCTCCTGGCTCTGGTCGGTGCAGGCTGCTGCTACGTTACGGAACAGATGAAATGGAATGATATGATCATTCCACAGCCGAGCCCCACACCCTCATCTCCTTCCACGCCTTGTAGGAACAAGGTGGAAGATGATCAAATTTGAAAGGTAAATGTATGAATAATGCAATGCAGAAATACCAGTCTAAACAGCCCAGAATGCTGCGAGTCAAAGTGCAAAAAGAAAATAGTTGGCATCAGAATGAACTTCAAGTAACAAATAAACGACTCATTACACAGAATATCAAATTTCCTGCAATATAAACTACCTGTCCGTGCACAGATTTGAGTCGTGTCTATGGAGCCTGCCTGTCTGCCTGCCTTTGTGTTATTGGCTGATGAGTGGTGGCCATTTTCACTTTTTTTTTTTTTTCAAATATTCTGTATAAAATGGTTGGGTAAAAATAATTGAAGAGCTGTAGAATATTTTGACAAGTTCACAATGTAAGCTTTTAGATGCTGCTATTTTCAAATGGCAGAAATGTACTGTATATACTGTATGCTTAATGTGTTTTGTAATAATGACCAAAATCTTTTAAAGCATTGGTTTTCATTTGTCCAGGGACCACCAGTGCTCCCTGAGAGGATTCCAGGTGGTCCCCAGCTAAATGATGGACAGTTGATAGTAGATAGTGGGCCCTGCTATGAAAAAGGTTGAAAACCACTGTCTTAAAGTAACTTAAAGTAAAAAATACATTTGCATAATGAGATGTAGTAGAGTACAGAAGTACAGAAATGTGATTGAAAACGCTGGAGAGAGGGGAAAAAAAAAACAACTCAGGCAGATTCATCTTATCCACTCCATGTACTACAGCGTCACACAAAAGCATCCACCTAATCACATCTGCGAGATCTTTCAATTTGAAACTTGAAAAGAACCGGAGCTTGTTTTCCACCTGTCAGTGGGGGTGGATTTGGACAGCAAAAAGGAAGGACTGCCTTTGATGTTTTGCAGGTTCTCTCATTTTGTTTTTGATTTTTTTTTTCTTATTCTTTCAAACAAAGTCATATCCAAGCTGCCTTTTTCCAGATGCATAGTCAGTGCTTTTTAAGCAACTTTTGCAGTTTTCAGAAGTCTACCTTCAATTTGGAAGACTTATCTTTCACCACTACGCCAGGCAACCATCTGCGTGTAGATGGTGCAAGTAACAGACCAATATTGTGAACATGTTTTCAGATGGGGTCCGCAGCGAAAAATAGATAATTCTGGTGGTCCTTGGCATGAAATATGTTGAGCTGACACAGGAATAACTTTCAGAAAAAACTCTAGTGTCAAAAAAGCTAGATTGTAATGCTGAAAACTAGAATTTAGCCCCAGTTTCCAATGGGGCTAAATTCTAGTTTTCAGCCTTAGAATCTAACTTTTTAGACTAGAATGTAGCGCCAGAAACTAGAAGGTAGCCTCAGAAACGAGAATCTAGAGTCAAATAAAATGTATGTGTTAAACCACTGCACTGGATGCATATGTGTAGATATATTATTGTTTCATTTGTCCACCTTCTATGCCAGTAAAAGATGTAATGAGCGAGCAAGCGAGTAAATAAATCCCCAACTCATTTACTCCTGTAAACCAGTGCTGTGAACAAAACATTCGATTGTGAAAGTTACACCAATTTACTACAATGCATCCTTAAAGACGTCACGCATACACAATACACACAATCACAACAATATCCCAAACCCCACACTAATATCTAGTCTCATCACAGCATCACAAATGAAACTGAAATATTCCCCAGAAAAATATGCCGTTGTTGTTATAATGGTAATGGCAGCTCTTTAATGCTAATGTGTCCATGCTTGTTATCAGAGGACTTTACTGGTGTCAATACTTCACTGTCTGTTCGACACAAACACATTCCCTGATAATGGCTGAATATCTATTTTATTTTCTGCAGTCTGGTCACATTTTCCACTGTTATTAAAACAATACCGAACTCAGTGTGCAATTAAATGGACAAGCATTTAATTTGAAAAGCATTTCATTTATAAGGCTGTCAGCATTAACTAGTTAATCGGGAGTGAACACAGCCATGAGTTAACTCATTTATTTAGTGTGTGATTAACTCACAGTAAAAAATGTTGGACAACAGCATTACTTAAGTTTAGTTTAAAAATAAATCTACACAATTACAGAGTGTAGACAGAGTTTTTTTTTTTTTTTTTTTTAGGTCTAGAAGTCAGATCTAGGTATGGGCATCCACATCCGGGCCCGACATGTACTCTGCAAATAACCGCCATCACATTGAAAACTGCCTCACCTCAACAATCCTCTCATGATGACTGATAATGAGACGCCTTTCTGGAATCTTGCTGCAAGGTTAATTTGCAGGACGATACAAAACTCCATATTTAACAAAGTTAACTAAGTATGCAACAGATGTGTATTTGAATATGTAAATAAGCCGGCCAGAAGAACACAAAGTCATCTTGGATAGTAAATCCAGTTACACTATGCTCTCATTTACCCAAATTCAACCCACTGCAACACCCAATGACATGGCTTTAAGCAAAATACGCACATTAGGAAGGAAACACTGAATTCAAATGCAACACAGAACTGGGCCAATATAGCGCCACTCTTGTAGATTTCCTTTAGTGAAACAAGTGATAATGTCTAAGAAAACAAGCCCAAAAGAAGCAACCGGTTTCACCACGTTAGACACATTTCCTCAGCCGTTTTCAAAAAGAATCTTGAAAGCAAGCCCAAAAAGACAAACAAACAAACTATGAGGATTTGCAAGTGACTTTCCCAGGAAAACAAGCTCAAAGTTGCTCATAATAAGCAGACTTGGCAACACTGCAGACCAACGCTGCAGGGAGGGTACTACGGGCATATTTCGTTGGCAGACTGATCTGTGCTAAAGGCTAGAGACTAAAGGCTAGCCTGTCGCACTCTGTTGGGAGTTGGAAAAATACTCTTTGGCGGACAGACACCTAAATATCCTCCCCATGCGAGTTCATGGGTCACACATGCGCCACACTGCGGTTGCTCTGCCGCACAACAACCATTGACACCTTTTAAATGAAGTGCGAAACCTGTCACCACGACAGGGGTGTGGTACCACCAAGGTGCCTCAGAGGCAGTCAGACGGTACCAGCGACGACCTCAAGTGCTCACCACTGTACCGTAATTTCCCGACTATAAGCCGCTACTTTTTTCACATGCTTTCGACCCTGCGGCTTGTACAATGGAGCGGCCAATCTATGGATTTTTTACAGGTGGCTTTTTTAACAGGGGTTTTCAACAGGCGGTCCCTGAGAGGGTTCCAGGTGGGCCCTCCAGACCAAAATGATGGAAAGTTGGTTAACCAGATGTAACTCTTTGAGAGCGTAAAGACGAAACCAAATGGACCCTTGCGGGTCCATTTGGTTTCGTTTTTACGCTCTCAAGAGTTATGATATTCACCATCTAAATTAGTACCAATTAATTAACAAGTCATGGTCATTGTGATCTCTCTGTTTTGCCTGTTTTGTTTGCGAAAATCCATCCTGGAATTGTGAACAAAACCAAATAAATCTTTATTTTTGGATTCTGTGGGGTGAAAATGTTGTCAAATGGTGGTCTGTAGCTCAAATGCTGAATAAATAGTGGGCCCTGGGATCAAAAAGGTTGAACTGCTCTATCATGAAGCTTATTGTCTGGTGCGGCTTATAGTCGCACCAGACTATAAGCTTATACATGGAAAAATGAGTATTTTGCCCCAAATTTAGCTGGTGTGGCTTATATTCAGGTGCGGCTTATAGTCCAGAAATTATGGTACATGAAGTGCAAAACCTGTCACCACGACAGGGGTGTGGTACCACCAAGGTGCCTCAGAGGCAATCAGACGGTACCAGCGACAACCTCAAGCGCTCACCACTGTAGCTGCGGTCAAAGAAAAAGCAATAAAAAAGAGACTCACCGACGCAGGCGCCGTCCTGCTCCTCGTAGCCCACGCTGCACACGCAGCGGCCCAGCGGCACCAGCCAGTCGCCGTCGGCACCGCAGTAGAGCTTGGGCGGTTCGCGCTCCTCGGCGTGGTCCACGCAGGCGCCGCGCACCTCCACCAGCGAGGACGAGTCGACGCGCGGCACCGTGTCGGGGAAGGAGGCCAGGTTGCGCAGCGTGAACGGGCACTTCTTGTAGTAGACGCGCACCGACACCAGCGCGATGCACGCCCCGATGTCCTGGAAGGCCAGGTAGAAGCCCTTGTGGCTGATGGGGCCCACCTCGCGCACCTGGGAATAAACGACAGGAGTGACATTTTCTGTCAATGTTTGTCATGTGGTTTTCAACCTTTTTGATCCAAATGGACCACTAAATTATTCTCCATTTGAGCCACTGACCACCACAACAGTCAAACATACAGATCAAAATGACCATTAATCTTCTTTATGTTACACTCTCAAAGAGTTCCATCTCGTTAACCAACTTCACAACATTTAGCCTGGGGCCCACCTCGTGCACCTGGGAATTAATGACAGAACGACAGGAGTGACATTGGCTATCAATGTTTGTCATGTTTAAAATCACTGGTTTTCAACCTTTTTGATCACAGAGGCCACTAATTTATTCTGCATTTGAGCCACGGACCACCACTTTGATGACATTTTTAGCCCCACAGGCCCCAAAACTAAAGATTTAGGGCTGCATTTTTGTTACCGCTAAACCCCTTATCCCTTAACTTCTTTGCCTTTATAAACTATTTAAAAGAAACATTTTTCAGTAGTTCAAATGGCCAGTCTACAAGCTCACAACGTGTTAATAGAGTGACATGTTGAAATATTCCAAAAGGTTTTCAAAAATAGTATTATTTTTTAGTAATATTTTTTTCAAAATAGTAAAAATGAAAATGGAGCCCTTATTTTGCTTTTGTCCACAATACCGGGCTGGATTTTGGAAACAAAACAGTCAAACATACTGATCAAAAAATGACCATTAATCTTCTACATTCCCTATTTGTGTAGACTTGAGGTTAATTCACATGATTCACTATTTTAACTCTTGAGAGTGTAAACATGAAACCAAATGGACCCGCAAGGGTCCATTTGGTTTCATTTTTATGCTCTCAAAGAGTTCCATCTGGTTTTCCAACATTTAACCTGGGGACCACATGGAATCCTCTGTTGAAAACCTGTGTTTTAAACCATTCAGGCCAGGAATCAATTTCTTGGATTCTGTTGTTTTTTTATGCTGCTATATAAATATTTTAAGTGTGCTGTCCTCCTTGAGGTGTAGTAACCACAATTTGACAGCTAGCTAATTTCCATTGACAGGACATGAGAGTCAGGAAATATGCTTCAAACTCCATAATATTTATTATAGACTCCAAGGCCTAGATTTTCGTCACCACTAAACCACTTGTCCCTTAACTTCTTTGCCTTTTTGCCTTTTTGTCTTTTTGCCTTTTTCAATAGCTCAAATGACCAGTCTACATGCTCACAACGTCTCAATAGATTGGCACATTCAACTATTCCCAAACGTTTTCTATTTTTTTTTTTTTTTTTTTTAAGGATAAGGGGTAAGGTGCATGTAATGAAAATGGAGCCCCAAGTGTAGTAGTGAAAAAAGGAGTGAAAGTGCACAGACACAATACAAAACCATTACCGCAGCATATACCTCTACTATAGCATTAGTATAGGCAAATAGTATCCATACTTTTTAGTAAGTTGTAGTAGTATATAGGCCTATGAGACTGCTGTAATAAAGAGGCAATGTTAATTTCACAATAGCATAATCACAGCACTAACATGAAAATAAAGGTTTAACTCCTTAACCGGTTAGGCAAAAAGCTAGTCTTGTTCCCATTGGGCTCAATAGTAACGAAATGATTTATAGAAAATCCTCTGTAATGAATTTGTGCAAACCAATGATATCCTAAGACAGCTTGAGGTGTCCACTTTAAGGGAAAAAATAGCCCAACTCGATAATATGTTTTCTTTTTTTTATATAAATTGTACAAAAGGGCCCTGTTGTTCACACTGGCGTTTCCTCCAGGACTAGTTATGAAATAATCAGGTTTAAAGTTTTATCTTTCATATAACTTTTTTCTGCTTCAAGTAGATGCCTATACCATTTTAAAGATCAGGTGGTTGGCTACAATTAAAAAAAAAAAAAAAGACAAACTTTCTGACATGTGCCAGTGTGGAGATGGCGCCATCTAAAGGTAGCATGCAAAAAGTACAACACGCGTTTTCGCGTGGGAAACAGGGGACAGAATATTACATCACGCTTTTTCGCGTGGGAAAACGGTAAAGGTGTTAACAAGGGGTTCCAATGTTGTGTCACTACAACAGTTTGGTAGTGTGTGTGTGACATGTTTAAGGTGGAATTCCACCCATTTTCAAAAGGGGTCTGAAAGAAAAATCATTAACATGGTGAAATACATTGTGTATGATATCATCAAGATGTTTCACCATGTTAGTGGTTTTCTTTAGACCTCCATTTCTAGGAAACACAGAATGGGGGAAATGTTTTTTATCATGTCCACAAAACATCTCTAAGGTATATTAATGATATATTAAAAGGTTTAAAGTGGGTGGAGTTCCCCTTTAACATTAGCACAAGAACAATGCTTCCCAATTCACTTTTACAAAACTAACATGTTAACATTAGCATAAGAACAATATACCTCCAAATTCACTTTCACAAAACTTAAACAGGCCTAAAGAATTGTTAAAGGGGAATTCCACCCATTTTCAAAAATTTCCTGAGAGGGTACAAATGGAACCAAATGGACCCTAACGGGTCCATTTGGTTCCATTTGTACCCTCTCAGGAAAAAGGGGTCTGAAAGAAAAATCATTAACATGGTGAAATACATCTTGATGATGTCATCAGATGTATTTCACCAATTCACCATGTTAATGATTTTTTTCAGACCTCCATTTTTAGGAAATACAGAATCGAGGGAACTGTTTTATCATGTGCACACAACATCTCTAAGGTATATCAATGACATATTGAGATGTTGAAAATGGGTGGAGTTCCCCTTGAACATTAGCATAAGAACAATACTTCCCAATTCACTTTCACAAAACTAACATGTTAACATTAGCATAAGAACAATACTTCCCATTCACTTTCACAAAACTAACATTAGCATAAGAACAACAGTTCCCAATTCACTTTCACAAAACTAACATTAGCATAAGAACAACAGTTCCCAATTCACTTTCACAAAACTAACATGCTAACATTAGCATAACAACAACAATGCTTCCCAATTCACTTCCACAGAACTAACACAGGCCTAAAGAATTGATAATCAAAGTCACTTACAGACAATGCTTGTCCGGCTCAACAACATAAACAGCAGCATGAGTTTGAATGCACTGAAATGTCTAAAATGAGCCAACTAGCTCAACTAGCTCTCTGAAACAATGATTGTATTGGCTCCAAACAACAGACTTTTTTCTTCTACTTCCTGTCTGAAGAGGAAGTTGTTGTAGGACTGTACCATTACACAGCAGCACTAGGGGGTGCCACACACACTACAACAGCAACATACAGGACTGTACCATTACACAGCAGCACTAGGGGGTGCCACACACACTACAACAACAACATACAGGACTGTACCATTACACAGCAGCACTAGGGGGTGCCACACACACTACAACAACAACATACAGGACTGTACCATTACACAGCAGCACTAGGGGGTGCCACACACACTACAACAACAACATACAGGACTGTACCATTACACAGCAGCACTAGGGGGTGCCACACACACTACAACAACAACATGCAGGACTGTACCATTGTGCAGCAATAGAGTAGGGGTGAAAAACTGGATATCAAAGGATACTGACTGGAAGGCAGAACATTAAAGGGATAGATTTTTTTTTTTAACTTAAGCTGTAAGAAATACTTGCCATTAAAGGGGAACTCCACCCATTTTCAACATTCTAATATGCCATTTATATACCTTAGAGGTGCTAGGTGGACATGATAAAACTTTTCCCCATTCTGTGTCCTACAAATGGAGGTCTGACATGGTGAAATACAAGTATGTATTTTTACCATGTTAATGATTTTTCTTTAAGACCCTTTTTTTCCTGAGAGGGTACAAATGGAACCAAATGGACCCGCTAGGGTCCATTTGAAACAGATAACTACGTATTCTGTGTCCATATCACTACGCCCAAAAAGTAGTTCCATGTGATAGGGGATCAAAAATGTACGAAGGTCCTGATATTTTAGAAATAATTCAACAATACATATTACATTAGTTTTGTAGATTACTTTTACTGCGTGGCCCTATATAGGGACCCCCACTAAATGACCCGAACTACATAATATTGACAAGAACCAGAGCATGGCAATCAATTAATACCACTATATTAATGGAGAGCATTTCATACAACTTAAGATCCACAAATCCAGAATATCCCTTTAAAGGGGAATTCCACTCAGAGCTCATCCAGACTATTGGATTGCACATTCCCGTCTCGGACCGGGGTGTGATGTCACGTCCTCCTTTTTTGAATGGGTTTCTATGGGCACTTCCTGCTACTTCCTGTCTGAATTTCGGCCGTGGGCGGGTCTTTCCTGTTGCCTGGCCACCGTCCGAAATTCAGACAGGAAGTAGCAGGAAGTGCCCATAGAAACCCATTCAAAAAAGGAGGACGTGACATCACACCCCGGTCCGAGACACGTGATTGTGCAATCGGTAATGTAGTTGCAGCCCTATTGCCTCAATATTTGTTTCCTGAGAGGATACAAATGTGAACCAAATGATTTTTCTGAACGAAAAATCATTAACATGGTGAAATACATCTTGATGATGTCATCAGATGTATTTCACCATGTTAATGATTTTTTCAGACCTCCATTTTTAGGAAATACAGAATTGGGGGAACGTTTTTTTTTTTTTTTTTATCATGTCCACACAACATCTCTAAGGTATATTGATGACATATTAAAATGTTGAAAATGGTTGGAGTTTCCCTTTAATACATTTGAAACCACTATATTAATGGAGAGCATTTCATACAACTTAAAAGGACCACTTCACCACTTTAACGTTTATTCATATAACAGGCCCTCACTAATGTACATGATAAAATACCACTATTTTTTCTTTTTTTTTTAACCTATAATTTTTAACCCATTTTTTCACCCAGTGCCAATTCCTAATGTGATCCTGGGCTCTCATCCTCCACCAACCTGGGGAGGCAGCAGACTGGGCTCATGCTTCCTTCAATGCATGAGGAGTCCAAGCTGCCTTCTTTTCACCTGACAGGGGGGAGTTTCCCTGGTTGGACGTAGCGCGTGGAAGGAACACGTTATTCCAACCAGTTCCAGTCCCCTCCATCAGGCGCCCCGGCTGGCCAGGGGGAGGCAGTTTAGAGTCCAGGATTACTGCATGTTTTTGTGAGGGTATCTACCCTAGGGGACACAGGGAGAACATGCAAACTCCACACAGAAAGGCCCTTTCGTCAACCCCACCTCGGGTATGGGCACCAGGCGCGGTCTTACAATATAGGCAAACGAGGCGGCCGCCTGGGGCCCCACAACTTTCCCATACCGCAGGGGCCCCGGAGCCGGTGGCAACTAACCATACAGTTGGCCATCTAATTGGGCCCCCCTGAACAGTGAGCATCAGTCAGTGAGTTAATAAATAATGATTTTGTATGTTTCAAATCAAAAGTAAAAACAACACAATAAAATTGGCCCTACAGAAACCGTGTACATCACCTCCCATTTGCGTTAAAGTGGAATATTCCATGATCCATGCCATGTGCGCGAGACGGTGAGAGCACTATTCCAAAACATTACCCATCACGTTACAACAACCTATCAGAGACATTCTACCTAGCCTACTACTTCAGAAAGAAATAAGTTAAGTAGAGGTCTTCACAGGTCTCAAGAAATCCATCCGAAAACCGAAATAAATCCATGCAATATCGCCGAACTGTTCGGCAAATTATTAACAAATTTAAACCAGAACCAAGTCGATCCGTGACATTTTTCCCGATTCCGAACTGTTCCGAGATTTCTTTTAAATGGCGGCGCCGAACCCGTCCGAAATGCGACACGCACGGGCATTCCAAGAGACCCGACTTTATGAACTAATATAGCTGACGAATTGACCATTATACATTTTACACTCGTCACGAGAGAGGAGAGAGACCCAGACAGAGGGAGGCTGTGCCGCCAGCAGCTCTATGCCGCTGCAGGCTGCAGGCTGCACTCTCCACGTGAGCGGAGGAGCAGGGAGGTGGAGGAGGTGGTTTACCTTACGCACGCAACTTTGTCATTAACTTGCATTGAGCTTTTCACCTCGTGTAGGCCAACGGTACTGTTTTAGGGGTCCGTGATATAATGTAGTCTAGAATTATAACCCCGCAATATTATTACCGTCCATCAGCACAATTCAGCTGCAGCTGAGAGACACAGAGCAGCAGGGCAGTGCAGCGCGCTGCCTGTAGACAGAATCACATACACATACCAGATATTTTCTTAAAGGGGAATTCCACCCAAAAATCAAAAATTTCCTGAGAGAAATGTTGTGAATAAATGTGAACCAAATTTGGTACCATTTGTACCCTCTCAGGAAAAAGGGTGTTAAAGAAAAATCATTAACATGGTGAAATACATCTTGATGATGTCATCAGATGTATTTCACAATGATTTTTTCAGACCTCCATTTTTAGGAAATACTGAATTGGGGGGACTTTTTATCATGTCCACACAACATCTCTAAGGTTAAGGTATATTAATTAAATATTAAAATGTTAAAAATGGGTGGAGTTCCCCTTTAACATACAGTACAGTACGTACAACATACAGTAGCCTAGAACACACCATCTTATGCGCATCATTCTCTATCTTTCACCCACACACACTCATACACAGGCACACGTCACATACCCACAGACCTCTCTCACATAGTCTCTCTCTCTGTCTCTGTCTCCCTGTCTCTCTATCTCTCTAGCTCTCTCTCTCTCTCTCTCTCTCATATTCTTTATTGTTCAGGTACAATTTTAGATAAAATGTGACTGAGTGACTCACTCACAAATCTTTTCAGTCATTTTTTCTTAACTATTCTTAAAAAAAAGTAAATATTTTGCTTTTTGGAATACAATGGTGTGTTACATGATACGTATTTCTTGCATTTTAAAAGATTGTAGTTAAAACTTTTAGGGCCCCCATAGCTAAATCCGCCTGGGGCCCCCAAATTGCTAAATCCGCCACTGACCGTGGGCACTGATGACGCGGAGGAGCAGACACGCCGCCAGCACCCACAGCAGCCCCCCCTAGCGGGAATCGAACCCAGGACCTTCTAGCTGTGAGGCGACAGCACTAACCACTGTGCCACCGTGCCCCCCCTCACCCCACCACCCCTACCACTATTTTTCTACTCAGTCTGTGTCTCACAGGAGGGCTATGGGCAGTTCAGATTCATTCTTCCAATGACATCATCAAGGGTGGAATCCAAGCCAATATGATGATGTCATTGGAAGAAGTTTCTGAACTGTCCACAGCCCTCCTGGGAGACACAGCCTGAATAGAAAAAATAGTGGTATTTTGTATTTTATCATGTACATTGGTGAGGACCTAATATATGAAGATACGTTGATTTTGTCATTGAAAAAAATAGGTGCTATAGGTGCTTGTGGTCGCGACTACTTGAGATGTCTAAAATGAATACAAAATTTGCAGTCAAAATCAACAGCACCGGTCCAGCGCATGCATACATACGACACATACCTCTGTGTTGAGCTTCAGCACGCGGTCTCCCAGGTCCATCTGGGTGAAGCTCTCGTCGGCGGCGATGGTGTCGATCTTGGTGTACTGCGACGGTTTGAAGCGGTGCGACCCGCCAGCGGGGGGCGGGGGCGACGCCTCGTCCGCCTCGCGGTAGAACAGGTTGAAGGTCTCCTTGCAGGTCCCCGACACCCACGGGATGGAGTTACAGTCGCGCAGCGTGAACCTGAGCTCCACGTAGACCTTCTGCGCAGCCTGTGCCGGGTACAGAGCAGAGTTGTTCTGTGAAACCTTTTATCAGGTGCAGGAGACCGCCCCAAGATACTTACATTTGAACTGAGGGACCACGCCTACCCTGAGATGCTCTAAGAATTGTAGAAGTTTAGTTTTATACTTTAGTGTGTAGAGGCATTCGAAAGTCCAAGTTGCAACAAGTAATTGAATCCACTAAAGGTCCAGTTAAACGATCCAACAAAAAAATTGGCAATCCAATTTTTTAAGGAAATTATTCTTTAAAGGTCTCTCAAATAGCCTCAAACAGGCTGCCCCCACTTCCTCTCCATTTGGTCTTTCAAAGTAAAACATCCAATATTCAATCCATGGTGACTGCAGAAAGGGACAAATGTGTAGCACCACCCAGGTTGAGTCTTTGAGGAAATTCTCATTTTTGTTTTATCATGTCATGTGAAAGCAGAGAGTCATAGCTACAATTTGACATATTGGTTGTGCAATTTGACCCACCAGTTTTTGAGATATGGTTTATAGAGTAATGTCTTGCAGAGAAACAGGAATTTGAGAATTTCGCTTTTAAAGATGCAGTTCTTGGTCTGGGCATTGAGGGGGGCGCTGTTTCCTCTTCTTAACTGAACAGTTGAACAGTTTGGGCATGAGAATACCTCCTCAATACTGTGGGGCAGCGTTGAGTCAGGGTGTTTGAATAGTAGCCTAATAATAGTAGCTAAAATGAATATAGTAATACATTTCGCCTTTATACGGCTATTTTTACTTTAAAAGGATACTTATACATAGTAACCATTGTACAAGTGTACAGTAGTGTTCAAAATAATAGCAGTCTGTTCAAAAAACTGAATAAAGCCCAAAATCCTTATAGTGGTTTTATTTCCATGCATTGGGAACACTGCACATCATATTTTAAATCAAAACATGCAGAAAAAAGCAGAAATTATTTAATTACTTTACAGAAAATGAAGAAAAATGAACTTTGGGCTTTTCAAAAAAATAGCAGTGTCTGCACTTTACTTTACAAACTCAAATATTTACTGTATTAACTGAAAAATATCCAGGATTCAGCATTCCTGTGAATCACTAAACTAATATTTAGTTGTATAGCCACTGTTTTTGAGAACCGCTTCACATCTGTGTTGCATGGAGTCGACCAACTTCTGGCATCTGTGAACAGGTATTCCAGATTTGACAACGTTCCATAATTCCTCTGCATTTCTTGGTTTTGCCTCAGAAACAGCATTTTTAATGTCACCCCACAAGTTTTCTATCAGATTAAGGTCCGGGGATTGAGCTGGCCACTCCATGACTTTAATTTTGTTGGTCTGGAACCAAGAAGCTGCTCGCTTACTGGTGTGTTTGGGGTCGTTGTCTTGTTCAAACACCCATTTCAAGGGCATTTCCTCTTCAGCATAAGGCAACATGACCTCTTCAAGTATTTTGATGTATCCAAACTGATCCATGATCCCTGGTATGCGATAAATAGGCCCGGCACCATAGTAAGCGAAACATCCCCATAGTAAAGCATTGTGGTGCAAGCATCCTGATACTCTTACTATGGTGCCGGGCCTATTTATCGCGTACCAGGGATCATGGATCAGTTTGGATACATCAAAATACTTGAAGAGGTCATGTTGCCTTATGCTGAAGAGGAAATGCCCTTGAAATGGGTGTTTCAGCAAGATAACAACCTCAAACACACCAGTAAGCGAGCAGCTTCTTGGTTCCAGACCAACAAAATTAAAGTCATGGAGTGGCCAGCTCAATCCCCGGACCTTAATCTGATAGAAAACTTGTGGGGTGACATTAAAAATGCTGTTTCTGAGGCAAAACCAAGAAATGCAGAGGAATTATGGAACGTTGTCAAATCTGGAATACCTGTTCACAGATGCCAGAAGTTGGTCGACTCCATGCAACACAGATGTGAAGCGGTTCTCAAAAACAGTGGCTATACAACTAAATATTAGTTTAGTGATTCACAGGAATGCTGAATCCTGGATATTTTTCAGTTAATAAAGTAAATATTTGAGTTTATAAAGTAAAGTGCAGACACTGCTATTTTTTTGAAAAGCCCAAAGTTCATTTTTCTTCATTTTCTGTAAAGTAATTAAATAATTTCTGCTTTCTTCTTCATGTTTTGATTTAAAATATGATGTGCAGTGTTCCCAATGCATGGAAATAAAACCAGGATTTTGGGCTTTATTCAGTTTTTTAAACAGACTGCTATTATTTTGAACACTACTGTACATGGTGAAACACAACTCGATTGTCGTGAAGTTGTGTTTCACCATGCTAATGTTTTTTTTGTTTTTTTTCCCCCAGACCTCCATTTCTAGGAAACAAGGTATATTGACAGTAACAAAAAATGGGTAGAATTCCCCTTTAACTAGTGTCCATTCATACAGTGGTTAATGCATATTAAATTAAGTATTTGCTTTTGTTGTATTGATCTAGTGGTTCACAATGTGTTAATGTCCCACTTTCAAGAAGGTGACAATGGCCAGAGCCTATCCCAGATGTTCACAACAACAAAGCTTCTCTTGTTCCAAAATGTTTTAAACGTAATCTATTAAACAACATAACGTGGTCAATGTTCATATGTTCTGCACTTTGGTTCTTATTAAGTCTACAAATAACGCGACTCTTATTTTTATTATTTACCGCGGGTATGTTGTATAAACTTGTATTGAGAATGGAACAAATAAGAGAACAAGTCCTGGACCGAAAGTAGGTCTATGCAGAAATGCATTGAACTCAGCAACGGTCCACCTAGATCTCTTTATTTTAGATCGTTTTGTAGTAATAATACAAGATAAACATCCAGAGACTTTAGTTGTTTGTCTTATTTGCGCCGCCCTCGTTGTATAGAACGTATTTCCAACTCCAACTTGACTCTCTTCTCTCTCCGTCTGTTCTCTGTTGTTGCCAAGTATTTGGAGAGAAGTAAGCCAATAACGCCAAAAAGTCCAATAATATTGTATAGTTGAAAAATACTACCAGGCATCCGGGTTTTTATAGTTAACTAAAACTAACGAAAAAACGATAACTTTTTTCTTAAAGTAAAAACTAGTAGAAAAAAAAACAAAACAATTAAAACTAAAGTAGAATGAAAAGGCCATAACTATAATAACCCTGCTAGGCACATGTACTGTATGTCTATAATTAATAGTATGCTGTGCAGGAATGCCAACAGTAGCCTACTACAGTTTAATTGTTATGGACATTGAGTACATTGGCCAATTTGCAGGTACTCCACGTTTTTTTTTAGATAACCATCCACACAGTCCATTGTTTGTATGCATGAATGGAACAACAACAATAATTGTGATGCATTATCATTATAAATACTATGTATCTAGGGTGATTTTTTTTGCCATTATTATACAATCACACATAGTCGTCACCAGAAACAGATGAGGATAATATCCAATAAAATGTTGGTTAACATGGACGGAAAACAAGCCAACAAGCCAACATGGCAACCCTTTGTCTGTATTTCCTCTGAGAATAGTGACGTAGTTCCGGCTCTAAAAAAACGCCACGAAGAAGAACACGAATGTTTTGATATTTTATACATGATTTACTAACAGAACGTGGCTACTAATAGGTTATGTGGAATGCCACCTGGCTGTTATTTGAGCTCAAAATCACGCGAAGTCCGCGTTCTGTTGATGACGGCGGGCATCGCATACTTACAGAACTAGAGGCACTTATCAGATTACAACCGTTAGCATTTTAAGCTAATTAAGCTAACGGCCCCGGGGGACTGAGTTAATAATGGTCAGAACTGTCATTACAGTTCACATTAATTCAATTATAACATGTTTACACGGCGTTTTAAGGTCTAACATTCACCTCATGTATGCTTTAGTATGAAACAACTAATAAAGTTGCTTCAGGTCATTTTTCACAGATAATAAAAAATCAGAGAAAATCAAGTTTAGACCCCTGTACTGACAACTTCATTTCCCCGAGATGACTCAACGTGGGTGGAGTTTAGTCACAAATTATAAAGGCAGGGAATGGGGCTAAAATGATCCATTTGACAAGATGAAGATTTCCAATAGGGGGTGGAGGCTTCGAATGAACCAAATTAGCTGTACAAATTAGAACTAATTAGGACCAAAAACAACAATGGATATCTAGGAAAATTAAACATTAAAGAAGTTGGCTCCAACATAGTGTATTCAAATAATGTTAAAACAGCAGTTCTCTGAGCTTGTAGATCCCCCCCCCCCCCATCTTTCCTGTATTACTTGAGAATTTCACCAATGTTTCACCGTTTCCACAGTATATTTTCTTCATTCATTTTGAAGCAGCTGGTCCTCTATAAATGGTCATTTTTTTGGTCAACTGGGGACTGTCGCAAAACATGTGAGGACCCCCCCCCCCCCACCCCCCAGCGGTCCCAATTGCTAGGTTGAGAACTGGTTGTCGCAATTATTTTGTCATCTAAAATCTCAATTATTTGAGATAATCACAGTAGAGTTTTGTGTATAATTGTCATAATTGTGTCCATGTTCTTTTCCCTGCAATTTCTCGAACCCATTCGTTGTTTTTCCCCCCCCTGTCTAGTAATCATCTAATCCTGGCGCTCAAAAATACTTCCTCTGCCAACCTGGGGAGAGGTAACAGACTGAGCTCATGTTTCCGTGTTTAGGCATGAGTGGTTTTTGGTCATGCATGGGATGTAAAAACAGAACATAGAACAAAAATAGAAATTGTGCTCATGTCTGTCTGCTATTTCAACTAATATGTTTTAATATTAAAAAGTATACAATTTATAACCAGTGGCAATGTCTTGGTATATCTCAGATATTTGTCATATCTGCCCCATGCACTTTTCGTGTTATGGATCCAAAAAGCCAAGCCATCCTATGCATAACAATCCAATGTCCAATGTCACCCAAAAAAATGAGGAAAAAAAAACCCAACACGATTAAATCGTTAATCATAATTAACTGTGTGACAATTTAATCGTCCACTATAATTGTGTATAACGGTGACAGCGGCATGCAGTCCCATACCTGCCGGAAGATCCAGTTGGAGAGCAGCCAGTTGTTCTGGTTGGGCTCCATGACGTGGCACACCTGGAAGGTGTGGATGGGACGGTTGTGCTCATCCATCTCCGTGATGGCGTCCCACTGGGAGGGAGAGAGAGAGAGAGAGAGAGAGAGAGAGACAGAGACAGAGACAGAGACAGAGAGAGAGAGAGAGAGAGAGAGAGAGAGAGAGGATTAACCCACTGAAATCCGAAGAACTACTCAACTTGAATGATATAACCCGAATATTCCGACAGAAACTACCGTAATTTCCGGATTATGAACCGCACCTGAATTTAAGCCGCACCAGCTAAATTTGCGGCAAAATACTGATTTTTCCTTGTATAAGCCGCACCTGACTATAAGCCGCACCTGACTATAAGCCGCATCAGGCTTATAGTCATGTGCTTCATGTTAGAGCAGTGGTTTTCAACTTTTTCACAATTAAACATCTTCACCCCACAGACCCCAAAACTGAAGATGGACCCGCTAGGGTCCATTTGGTTTCATTTTTACGCTCTCAAAGAGTTACATCTGGTTAACCAACTTTCTATCATTTTAGCCTGTGGAGCCCACCTGGAACCTGGAAAATCCATAGATTGGCCGCACCGTTGTATAAGCCGCAGGGTCAAAAGCATGTGAAAAAAGTAGCGGCTTATAGTCCGGAAATTACGATAAACGTTTTTGTCTACACTTTTTGTTCACACCTAGCCTGACCTCAGTCTGAATTGTCATTTCTTTTCACTTCATTATTCAGACTGAAGTTTCTCTCTACCACAGCAGTTTCTAGGATGGGCGTTTTCACTTCATTATTCAGACTGAAGTCCCTCTCTACCACAGCAGTTTCTAGGATGTTTCACTTCATTATTCAGACTGAAGTTTCTCTCTACCACAACAGTTTCTAGGATGGGCGTTGTCAAAGCAGCAGTCTTAACTGTGATTGGTTCATATGAACCCCTAAGAATATAATACTATTTTATTTCGTTCATTGTTGTCTGTTTTTAATTTGGTGTACGGCAACCTTGAGTGCCTTGAAAAGCGCCTTATGAATAAAATGTATTATTATTATAATATTGGGAAAGCACGTTGGGGCATTGGGGTCCCATGACGACGTTGGGGTCGAAGTGATTGACAGGGCTGTTGGCCAATCAGGTGCTGGGATTGGATTTCCAACCCGCACAAACTGCCCCAAAGGCAGGGAAACCAGTCCTTGAATCACAGGAAAAAAATAAGCTAAGCTAAGTATTTTTTTAAGGTGCTGATTCAGGGCTGAGCCAGGCTAGTTCACACCAGCAATTCTCCATAAGGAGTTTGCAAATGAGCTTGCAAACATACAGTACATACAATATACTGTACATTCTGATCCAGTTGAGAACAAATAGTTTAAGTCGTATCTATAGCATGGAGCCACTTTCCATGGGTAACATATGAATAGAACTAAAATTCTGTACATAATACAATAAAATAAGTCCGTTCCCATAATACGGACCACTGATAATGGCAGAGCAGCACCGTCTCTACCAAACATGAGCATTGTGAAGCACCGCTGAGTGAGGCGACAGCCGAATTGCCGTGCTGAGCGTTGTGTTTGAGTTGAGTTTGAGTATGGACAGAATAGTAAATATTTTAATCCCTGAATGCATCCGGCCCGAGATTGAACTGAGATTTGAACGGATTTAGGGACCTATTCCTACTTTATGTACGGAATGACTGTGTCACTATGCATACTGTAAGACTTGGGGTGAGATTGGGCTGGTTTACCACATCCTGTTTTGCGATCTGTGTGCTTCACACACTCGCACACACATGCAACTACCCTCATGGATGCGATCAAGGTCATGTCTCTCCGTAGAAAATAGCTTCTTCCGTCACCACAAGTCAATACTGAACGCGTCTGTTTATTGTCCATTCGTTAGACTAGTGCAAGGACAATGAACAAGAGGCAGTTGTTCCACGCTGCTGCTCCTAAACAATTAGCACACAATGTGGAACCATGACATTTACGGTATAACAATTCTATAGCCATGTTCCTGCTATGTTCTTGGACAAATCGCAGAGCAAGGCTTTAACCTTTGCTTTTTTACGACATATTAACCAGGAACCATTTGGGTTTTTATGGATGATGGTTCAATCTGAACATGTATTATATTGCCGGTTTGACACAGACATTACTCTTTTAACCTTATAAAAAAAATGAATCAGTCATGGTGCCTGAGGAATTTTGGCGGGAAGGGAAGGGAAGGGAAGGGAAGGGAAGGGAAGGGAAGGGAAGGGAAGGGAAGGGAAGGGAAGAGAAGAGAAGAGAAGAGAAGAGAAGAGAAGAGAAGAGAAGAGAAGAGAAGAGAAGAGAAGAGAAGAGAAGAGAAGAGAAGAGAAGAGAAGAGAAGAGAAGAGAAGAGAAGAGAAGAGAAGAGAAGAGAAGAGAAGGCAGGGAGATGCAGGGAGGTGTAAGTGTAGGCACCAATTTCCCCCACTGTTAAAATTCTGCCTCGGATGGCAAATCAAATCAGTGTTCGTCGACCAATGTTTGTCAGCAGAAATGCAAATGAAGCGAAAGGCAAGAAAATGAAGGGCTCCATCCATCCTTCACACTAGTGAGTCCACACTAGACGCAGCCGCAGGATAAGACCAACCTCTTTCAATAAACAACACAGTCAGAAATACATATTCAATCTCCCTGCCTTTCATACACTACCACAGCTCCAGGGGGGGTTCGGCCTACACGCACCTAAACTGATTACAACAAGCGGCTGTTTGATATTAAAACAAGACTTATTGCAAGTGACTGTGAGGCTTGTGCACGGTAAAGGGCAGCGCATGAACGTGCTCCCTCTAGACATGCACGCACACACACACACACACGCACACGCACACACTCCACCCACGCACCAGAGGAAGCATATCCTCTCCGTGACATCTAGGGATCTGCTCTGATAAAGTGAGGATATTTCCAACATACAGTGAAGATGTTGTATCCAGAGGCCTATTTAGTACAGAGAGTCAAACTTATCAGTATACAAGCTCACAGCTTGTATACTGATCAGGGCCACTGATCAGTATACAAATGCCACTGGCCTTTCATTCCATATGTCGTTCAAAGCACCAGCGCTTGCCCGCGGGTCCGAGCACACGCTGAAAATCCACCATCAGCACTGCCATTTGTTTGCCCACCTTGTTTTAAAGGGGACTTCCACCCAATTTCATTTTTTTTTTCTGAGAGTGTACAAATGCAACCAAATGAACCCGTTAGGGTTCATTTGGTTCCATTTGTATGCCCTCATAAAAAAGAAGCGTCTAAAGAAATCCATTAACATGGTGAAATTTTTCACCATGTTGTTGGCCAGTGGCGGCCGGTGAATAGGGGCGCATGTGCGCCGCACCACCATGCAATAGCCTACCTCATGAATGACGGAGAAATGAAATCTGCAGCTTGTCATTTTCTTTAAATAAGCAGTCCATCATGGCAAATTGTATATAATATAAGTAACTAAAGCCCACTCTAACCACAAAGTGATTAAAAGTTGTAATATACTGCCATAAAATGTCAAAAGTTGTTTACGTTGTACAACGTTGCTGATAGGTTACTGAGTCTCACGTGTTGGTTCGCATTCGTCTTTAGGCATTGAGCTCTGCACTGAAGGGCAATGCATTGCGGTCCTATTGACTTCAATGCAAGCGGTAGGAGCGATCTGGGTCGCAAAATGTGCGCGACCAAACCACTTGAGGGCAGCACACAACACAGTTTTACATAGAGTTGAACACAACTCCACCACAGACATGAATGAAGAGACACAGAGCCAGGTAAAGGGAGGAATATACAGTAGTTGAATTAATTTTGATAATGGAATAACAAGACAAAGATATTATAAGATAACTATAAAGCAATGCAGAAAACACCAATTGAAAGCAAAACACTGCAGGTTTTTTTTTTTTTAACTAAAGAGCTGGAACCAGATAAATGTAATCATCACACAAAAATCCAAGGACAGAGGAAGAGAGTATCCTACACCAGTAGCCTACCCAGGAGGCCCAGGACCTTTTCAAAGAGCTGGTAAAGATTGGCTGACAGCATCCATTCACACCAACTCATTGTTTTGCTTCCATTGAATGTGATGATATTATTATATTATCATCATTATTATCATCATCATTATTATTATTATGATGTTTTTTTTAATAGCGCCCCCCCTAAAGAAAAAGTCACCAGCCACCAATGTTGTTGGCTTTCTTCAGACTTCCATTTCTTGGGAACACAGAATGGGGGAACTTTTTTATCAAGTCAACACCTTGAAGGTACATCAATGACATAGTAAAATATTGAAAATGGGTGGAGTTCCCCTTTAAGGCTTTTGTCCATACTGTCACGTGCTTGTGGTTATGTTGAGGGTGTGGGTTAGAGATGCAGTTAGTAAAATTCAGAACAAAAGGGAGATTGCAACTGCCGTTGCACCCAGACGGCTGCGTGCACACGGCCACTCTCCCAAGCACCGATTTCTGCACCCTCACTGTGGGTGCCAGCAGGACAGAGAAGCAATGCTCTCTCCCAGGAGACAGAAAGGCCAGGGTTTCTCTTTGCAGTGTGGCTCTTTTTGCTGAATCGGCACTATTGTATATACTATATACAGTATAGTGTCCACACAGTACATATGGTGTATATGGTGATGCAAACTAAGTAATTTTGAGGTACGCTACTGCTCTACTTTCAAAAATGTTTTATACTTGGACACATTTGTTTAAAAAAACTTTAGTTACGATAGAAACTAATACATCGCCCGAGGCTGCAGCAAAACACAGTACCAAAAAATCAGCACAATTTTACCCTGGTAATGTCAAAAGCCAAACAGCCACTCGATTCCAACAATACCCTCTGATTTAAGCTGCTTTCTTATTGTTCTCTGACACCATTACACGACTTTCTTTGCAGGAGGAGTGTGTGAGCCTTTTGATGCTCGCACTCTTGTCAAAAAGGAAGGAACGTGTGACCCCGCATGGTGAACTTTCACTTGGTGCCAGCCAATAGGAAAGAACAAGCTCTGTCAGAAGGTCACTTTGGATTTGTAGTTTTTTTTTCCAGTTTCAATGTCTGTTGTTTGAATTAGACATGTTCTTTGCCAGGTCTTCCAAAATATGGAATTGGTGCAGATGACAGAACATCTATAACATCTATAACAGTGGTTTTCAACCAGTGGTCCAGGGACCACCAGAGGTCCTTGAAAGGGTTCCAGGTGGTCCCAAACTAAATAATGTAAAGTTGGTTAACCAGATGTAACTCTTGAGAATGTAAACTCTCTGATCTGTATGTTTGCCTGTTTTGTTTCCCCAAATCTAGCCAGGTATTGTGGACAAAAGCAAAAGAAATCTTTCGTTTTGGGGTCTGTGGGGGTAAAATGTCACCAAATGGTCGTCCTTGGCTCAAATTCTGAATTAATAGTGCGTCCTGGTATGAAAGGACACACTGATCTATTATACATTATATTATAAACACACACACACACACACACACACACACACACACACACACACACACACACACACACACACACACACACACACACACACACACACACACACACACACGCACACACACTTATAGATCTGATGGAACACAGGATCTTTTGTCCTGGTCTTGCAGGGTGGATGCTGCTGACATGGCAGTACAGTGTACTATACAGTCCATACTGTAGCCTGCATATACAGTTCAATTTGGTCACAATATTGTGGTTCCACACAGTCCCTCTCAGCACTTTGATTTCACATTTAGCGAAGCACACGGTGTTATTGGCACAGCCTGCCGGCCTCTACGGACAGCCTTGTGCGTGTGTGTCTCTACGCACGTTTACGTGCACGATCTGACCTTCACTTGTACAGCGGTTTTGAAATTGGGCGCAAGAAAGACCACACACACACATAAACGTATACAATAACACAGTCGGGAGGGGCGAAATAAACTGAGGCAGGCTGACGAGTACATGAGTTGCAGCTGATACTAAATGAGTCGCGACTGATAACAGTCACAACTTTTATTCAGCTGCCACAAAAAGGTCCCTTTTTTCTAGCTCTGGTCCAGAGCTCCACTGTTCTGAGTCTGACCTGCATTGGAGCTCTGTTCGTCTCTGTGCATTCGGCCATTACTCCACCCGACCAGCCTCTCTTCTCTAGTGGATATATAAAGAACGTTTTACCTACTCACCAAAATAAACACGTCTTGTGTCATTAGAAAGCCTACTTACGTTAGTGGTCGCACTCTGAGCCCCCCAACACACAGATAAAATGGACTTTTTTGGCCAGAACGCGATTGTTTTTCTCAGGAAAAACAATCAGGATTTGCGCCCTCTACCGATATTGGCAATAAAAAAGTTCCATAGGAAATATTTTTCCTTCAGTGAAAAACGATCGCGTTCTGACCAAAAGGTCCATTTTATCCGTGTGCTCAGAGTGCTACCACTAAGGTAAGTAGGCTTTCTAATGACACAAGACATGTTTATGTTGGTGAGTAGTTAAAACGTTCTTTATATATCCACTAGAGAAGAGAGGCTGGTCGGGTGCAGTAATGGCCAATTGAATGGAGACGAGCAGAGCTCCAATGCAAGTCAGACTCAGAAGCAGTGGAGCTCTGGACCAGAGCTACCTTTTTTCTATATCTGCTAAGGCAGATATCCTAACGTTTGGGGGTTAAGTTAAGATTTAGCCATATAGGTTTTTCATCGCCGGCTTCAGCCGGCGATGAAAACCGGGCGTTGCGGGCGGCACTTGAATTTCATTGGCTGTAGCCATAATTCACACCAGTATTATCCAAACATCTCAATTAGGTTCATTTTTTCGTCCGAAGTTGCCCCGCCCACGTGTCGACCATCGCTCGCTCGTCTGCTATCGCCAGATAGCAGACAAATAATGGAGTTTAGGAAACGTCGTCTGTCCATCGCCGCCTCAAACATACTCCAGAGTGAAGCGAGTTTAGGTGAAGAGTTTTCACCACCGTGTAGTTTTCTATGGCTTCACCCTTCACGTAAACCAATTCCGCCATGGAGTACAGTATATGTTTGAGCCTTAGCGACCGGTGAAAAAGGGCTGCGACTCAATAGGACATCGGTCACAGCCGATGGACCATCAGCCAGCCACGGTCGATAGTAAAACGCTCGCTGGGTTTGCCGACTGATAATCATCATAGAGGGAATCATTTACCATCGGCCTTCTGGCGCGGTCACAAATTGATGTTGCCGTTTCTCAAAACCCATTCACACGTTTGTAATTAACAGACAGGGGGAGTGAGGGAGGGGGATATATATATTTATAGACACAGAGAGAGACAGACAGACAGACAGACAGACAGACAGACAGACAGACAGACAGACAGACAGACAGACAGACAGACAGACAGACAGACAGACAGACAGACAGACAGACAGACAGACAGACAGACAGACAGACAGACAGAGAAACAGACAGAGAGACAGAGAGAGAGCGTTAGGGTTGAGTTAATTTGCTAGCATTTTTTTGGTCTGATAAGCCGGCACTTTTAATAAGTGTTTTTTTTCTCCTACGCCGCTAAATATTAGCCCGTGACGAGAGCCTGTAATCTATGCCTAATATTTGCTTTAATTATCATTTTTAATAACATGTCCTAATTCAATCACCAGCCGAACGACACCTTTTAATCCTTCATTCCCTCAGGTGTCACAGTAATCCTAACGTAATTACAGTACAAACAATTTGATTCTGATTAGCTGCTACTGTTCCGACGCGTGGAATGTGGCCTCACGCTGTGAATTGTAATGAGATGGCAATGCCAATTATGTTTTTATTATTAATTATTATTATTATCATTATGTACCCGCCCATCATCTATATCAGGGGTTTTCAACCTTTTTCATACCCTTTTTCAGGGCTCACTATTTATTCCGAATTTTAGCCACGGACCACCGTTTGATGTTGAGTTTAATGGCTCGGACCCAAAAGCAAGGATTTTCACGTTTTTGTTCACAATTTAGGAGAACTGGCAAAACGTTGGTCAAAATAACAATTCTTCTACATTTTCTACTTGTGTAGATTTGTGTAGTCATCCAGATGTCTAAATATAATTTAACTATTGAGAGTGTAAAATGAAACCAAATGGACCCGTGAGGGTCCATTTGGTTTCATTTTAACGCTCTCAAGAGTTACAGATCTACAAGGGTCCCTTTGGTTACCAACTGTTGAAAACGCCTGATCTATATACTGTATATATCCATCCAATCTTTACACAGTTCAGACAGCTAACTCATAATTACAGTAGATTGAGACCAATAATAGCTTGAGAGCATTCTATTTATGAAATGTTAACAGGAGAGTGAATAGTATGTTTAATCTCAACTTTCAGGCCGGGAATCCATATTTGGATTCTGTACAGTATGTACAGTATTCCATAATTAACTTTATTTGATGCTGAAATATAAATATTTCAGGTTTTTCAAAAACCTTAGGTCAGGCCTAAATGGGTTAATCTCGTGCGTTCAGGCTCAGCTATACATTACTCCTTGCTCAGCACCGTTGCGGACAACCACTTAACACATTCACTGCCATTGACATGTACAGTATTTCTATCACGTGATCTTTTCATTTATCTATGAATTATACAACAAGTCATCTCAGGGAAGAAATCTGATTGGTTGAAATATCCGTCGGTGTTGCCTGTGGAACTGGCCCTCTCATGTAGGGGAGAGGGAAAAAATGATATTTCAATATATTGCAATTCTTACTACCAAGCTATCAATATCCAACTAAAGAAAATAACCTGTGTTCATGCTGTGTTTCACTCTCCTCATCTCTCCTTCTCTTGGACAGAGCAGATGTGTCATTAACATCATTAAGAGCACCTGTGGCCACTTCAATTAGGGCCTTTTTGCAAATATTTTTGATAGACAACAGATAAAACAGGAAACCTTGCCTGCCGTCCGCCTCCACTTTATTCAGATTTAGAAAAATGCTACTGCTAAAAATTAAAAAATGTTATGCCCCCAACTGAAATGTTTTGGTGCTACCACAGCACTGAGCAACGACCTTGGTGGGCACCAAACAGCACGGCAAAAGAGGAGAAAAAGAAAAGGAAGGCTTTTTGTACTGTCAAAAGACCTTGCAGAGAAACGTTGAAATGGCTGCCCGTGGTGTAAAGTAATGAAGTACAAGTACTTTGTTACTGTACTTAAGTATTTGTTTTCTTCTGCTACATTAAAGTTAGACACACTCATTACTCCTACTACATATTTCCACGTAAAATGTGCGATGTTATATCGTTTATAAAGTCAGACTATCGCACTTGTTTGTTCACATCCACAGAGAGAAGCATCGGTGCTGCGAAGCGCTCTCTCTCTCTCTCTCTCTCTCTCTCTCTCTCTCTCTCTCTCTCATTCTCTCTCTCATTCTCTCTCTCTCATTCTCTCTCTCTCTCTCTCTCTCTCTCTCTCTCATTCTCTCTCTCTCATTCTCTCTCTCTCTCTCTCTCTCTCTCTCTCTCTCTCTGATACTTAACTACATTTGATGTACTTTTACTTATTACTTACGTAACGTTCAAGCGGAAAATTGGTACTTTTACTTAATATATTTTTTTCTACTTTTTCCACCTCTGGCTGCTGAGGAACCAATAAAGTGGTGAACCGCATCTGTAACACCCACAATCACACACACACACACACACACACACACACACACACACACACACACACACACACACACACACACACACACACACACACACACACACACACACACACACACACACACACACACACACACACACGCGCGCGCGCGCGCGCGCTTCTCATCGATGCCATCAAGGTCACATCACTTCATGGAAAACAGCTTCTCTGTCATCACCACAAGTCAATACCAAACGTTTCTATTTAGTCTCTATTCATTTAAAGTGAGAGAGAGTGAACAAGAGGGATTGGGGGGGTGGGGGGTAGGTAGGTAGAGAGATATTCATTTAGAGTGAGGGCGAACGAATGAACCAGAGTCGTAGGGGCTGGTAGAGAGATAGAGGGAGAGGCAGAGCCAATCTTTGATGGCTAATGGGGAAACTGGCTGGCAGCAGTAGCCTAGTTGTGAGTGGCAGCATGCTCCCAGCAAAGTCAAAAACTTTTGTTCCTTGACTTTGGCAGTTTTTTTTTTCTTTTTGCCCGAATTGAACAAAAGTTCTCGGAGTATTACACGGTATACGGACTCAGGCTCTAACTTCTGACAATCAGAACAATGGTGTGACAATGGATCAGTGCTTTTTTCAGAATCTGTCAGACACGGTAGGTAGACAAAATGTGTGTGTGTTATCGCTCTCCGTTAGTGAATTAATTTCTCGCTGGATACATATTGTAGTTGCTCAGTAACGGGTTTTTGTGTGTCCAGCAATCAAATGTTTGCCCTCTGTCCACTTCCATTATCAGCGTAATTAGAATCAGGTGATTGAGGTGGAGGCCATTGTTAGGAGCGGGAAAAATATATATTAGTGCTTCTGACGAAGGTAAAAGTACACGATAGTTTGAATTTTGGGTGTCTTCAAAATAAAACAACCTGCGCCAGGGCACGCCATTAAACAGTGCACTAGTGCATGCACCAGGCAGAGAATGAGTTTTAAATTTGCGTGAAATCATTATCTGACCGCATACTGGGATCAGCCCCATTTACTGAGCTGTATCTGCAACAATTAAACCCTCCGTTCATTGAAAAGATAAAAAAAAAAAAAACATATTTATGTGACCCAAAAAAGATGGTGATAAAAATAGATGGATTCCGAGCCACCATTTTGTGAACAATAAACAAAATATGTCCCACAAGGTGACACCCCGGGCCCAGGGCATTTCATAATGCATGATGCACCAAAGGCTTGTAATTTCCCGTGCTTGACGGTAGGTAGGCTAATGTGTTATTGCCATATTTACCAGACATTGCCTGTTGCACACAGCATGTCTAGACAGAAGAGTCAGAGAGAGAGAGAAGAGAGAGAGAGGTGGAGAGGTGCTTGCCGACAGTAAATGCATCACAGTTTAAATTTCACTCAGAGCCCTGGCTATCAGCCTGCATGTGTGCCCTCCGCGCTGCATACTAAAATCCCCAACAAAGTGAGCGCTGCAGCTGAAAAGTGTTTTCCCGCGCGGATCCGACTGCACGCCCTCCCGCCCGCCCGTCCGACCCCAGCCATACAGCGGGTCCTACATGCATAATTGATAAGCCGTCTGTGGGGAAAAGGAGGCTGATTGATTGCGAGATGGATGGCCTACAGCGCTCTCTCTCCATCTCTCTTTCCCTCACTCTCTCTCTCTCTCTCTCTCTCAAAGACGTACTGTATATTGTCAGTGGTGCAAAGTAACTAACTACATGTACTTGGCTACGGCAAATTCGGAGGTATTTCTACTTGAGGTATTTCCAATTCACTGCACTTTTACTTCTATCACTATATATGTACACTCTTTAGGTCTGAAGTGTGGTACTGTGGGTCATGATCGGAAGAATTAGGCTGCCAATACGTGGAGCCGGAATGAGGTTTCTCTGGCGGGTTGCTGGCAACTCCCTCAGATAGATGTGGTGAGAAATTCAATCACACGAGAAAGATACTAGAGCAGTGGTTTTCAACAATTTTAATCCCAGCGACCACTTATTTATACAGCATTTGAGCCACGGACGACCATTTGATGACATTTTTGCCCAACACAGACCCAAAACTAAAGATTTCTTTTGGTTTTGACCACAATTCCATGCTGGTTTTTCACCAACAAAACAGTCAAACATACAGATCAAAATGACAATTTCTTAGACTTAGACTTATTAAGATGATACATATTAACTCTTGAGTATAAAATGAAACCAAATGTCCATTAGGTTTCATTTTTACGCTCTCAAGAGTTACATCTGGTTAACCGACTTTCCACCATTTCGCCTGGGGACCACCTGGAACCGTCTCAAGGACCACTGGTGGTCCCCGAACCACTGGTTGAAAACCACTGCTCTAGAGTACAACTGCTGCTTCTCCGCCTGGAAAGGAGCCAGCTTAGGATGGTTCTATGGCATCTGGTTTGGATGCCTCTCAAGTGTCTCCTATATGGAGGTCCTCGACCTGAGCAGACCAAGGACCATATGGAGGGATTACATTGCCACGCTGGCCCTTGGGATCCCATAGGTCAGAAGATGTCACAGTACGTTTTAACAGTGGCCGACAGCTGGACAAATGTCCTGTCCTGTAAGTGCATTATTTGTCTAGGACAGGGGTTTTCGCCAGGTGGACCCAGAGAGGATTCCAGGTGGTCCCCAGGCTAAATGATGGAAAGTTGGTTAACCAGATGAAACTCTTTGAGAGCGTAAACATGAAACCAAATGGACCCGCAATTAAGAGTCACCATCTGAATTAGCCCAAGTCTAAACAACTAGAGAATGTAGAAGATTAATGGTCATTTTGATCTGTATGTTTGCCTGTTTTGTTTCCCAAATCCATCCTGGAATTGTCGACAAAAGCAAAATAAATCTTTACGTAGTTTTGGGGTCTGTAGGGCTAAAATGGTGGTCCGTGGCTCAAATGTTGAATAAGTAGTGAGCTTTGGTATGAAAAAAAGGTTGGAAACCACTGGTCTAGGAGACCCGGCGACGACTGGTGGTGATAACAGGCGAATAGGCAAAGTTGGCGGAGGAACGTTTTGCCGAAATGATGAAAATAATTCATCTCTCGTCGGGAAGAGAATTAAACATTTAGAGATGTGAACCGTGGAATGCGTGCACGAACGCCGCCACCACCAGCACAGGGATGGTCTTTTTTTCTTTTTTTTTTTTACAGCATGCCATTCAGGGGCGGATGTAACATGTCCCATTTGGGGGCGGGGCAAGAGAACATGTTGGAGGGGCAAGAGAAAATGGTATGGGGCGGCTTCATCGCCCGTGTCGCTTCGCGCCACGGGCGATGAAGCCGCCCCCATACCATTTTCGGTTACAGGACTTTTATTAGTCAAGTAAAGCATCAATAATAACATCAGTTGTTGTTGAAGTTGCAACAGACACGCAGCATGCATAAAGCTAAAGGTCTGACTCAGAGAGTTTGCTGTTTTCAACGATGAAATGCTGTTGGTTTAGTGGTGACACAGCTGTAGTTAGTTAGTAGCAGTAGTAGTGTTTCAAATCATTTTAAATAGAAGCCCTTTAATTTGAAATATCTTGGGTTGTTTTTCCATGGCATCGTGGGGGGGGGGGCAGACTGGTTAGGGGGGGGGGGCAGACTGGTTATTTAGGGGGGGTTATTTAGGGGGGCATTGCCCCCCCCATGTCCATGCCTAGATCCGCCCCTGATGCCATTTAAAAGTCAGAAATGTCCCCAGGAGTGTGGATGAGAGTGCCTCTGTGATCTCCGGCTGACTGCGATGGATGACCTGATCATTGTTTCACTGTGAGGAGGTGTGAAGTGGGTGGAAATGGAATCATAATGGCTGGAAATGGTTCTGCTGTGCTCTAGCGCGTAGTTGTAGCTTCCAGTTATGCACTCGCTCTTAAAACATTCTGCAGGGCCAGTTTGACGATCTCTGCAAGTGCACACACGTACACCGCCACACACACACACACAGACACACACAAGTTTATATGCCGTTTTATGATTGAAATGGTCTCCAGTGCTGAATGGAAATGGCTCAATTCAGTCTTTGAAAAAAACTGGATTTTGATCAGGAAAACAGCATGACTCACAATTTGCAATGTTTTTGAGGAACTGGGCAACATCTGACAAAAAGTACATTAAAAAGTATTCGGATTTAGTAAAAGTAGTAAAAAAGTAATAATGCAAAAGGGTACCTTCCATGCCCCACCATGACGTTTTGTCCGGGTCCGGGGACCACCAGTGGTCCTTGAGAGGATTCCAGGTGGTCCCAGGCTAAATGATGGAAAGTTGGTTAACCAGATGTAACTCTTTGCGAGTGTAAAAAATTAATTCAAAATACTTTCATTCAAAATGATGGAAAGTTGGTTAACCAGATGTAACTTTTTGAGAGCATAAAAATGAATTCAAATACTTTAGGCCTAACCTAAGGTTTCTGACAAACTTGAAATATTTATGTATCCACCACAAAACAAGTTATGTCTGTAATACTGTACATACTGTACAGAATCCAAAAATGGATTCCCGTCCTGAAAGGGTTAACATGAAACCAAATGGACCCTTGTGGGTCCAATTGGCTTCAAGTATTCATCATCTGCAATAGCCCTGCATTAGCCCCTGCAGGTCTAAACTACTAGATCAGGGGTCGGCAACCCAAGATGTTGAAAGAGCCATTTTCGACCCAAAATTAAATTCAAAATCTGTCTGGAGCTGCATTTTATTTATTTATTTTTTCCTGAGAGTGTGCAAATGTGAACCAAATGGACCCTGGCGGGTCCATTTGGTTCCATTTACACACTCTCAGAAAAAAAGGTCCTCAAAGAAAAATCATTAACATGGTGAAACACAACCTTTCTTCAGAAATGGAGTTTCTAAAAAAATAAAGGAGTTTTACAGAACTCCATTTCTAGTCCACACAGCAAGGTATATTAATGACATAGTAAACTGAGTAAACTGTTGAAAATGGGTGGTTCAGATTGAAAGCTCCACCTCTGATAACTGCTGGGCTTTTTTGACATGGCCAACAAGTGCTACTTTAACTGGCAACTGTCAGACAGCGCAACGCGTTTTGGGTGACTGAAATGTTTATATTATTTTGGTGTGGATCACCCCAGTGTGTGTATGTAATAATGCTACAGCCAGGGAGCCACTAGGGCTGTGTTCTAGAGCCGCATGCGGCTCCTGAGCCGCAGGTTGCTGACCTCTGTACTAGATAATGTAGAAGATTAATGGTCATTTTGATCTGTATGTTTGACTGTTTTGTTTACCAAATCCAGCCCCACGGGGTATGTGGGGCTAAAAATGTCATCAAATGGTGGTCCATGGCTCAAAATTTAAACAAAGAGTGGGCCCTCGTATCGAAAAGGTTGAAAACCACTATCCTATAACTACCATGTTATCACAATGGGTTGCTACATTACATTTTAATAAGACCCAGTTTGAATTAATTGTGCGGGGGGAAAAAAGCAACAACAACTGCTCCATGCAGTCGGTGCAGTAATAAGCACAACGTGATCAGCTTTCTGTGCTGCTGGTGTGTTGAATGGATTTAATGCCATGTTCACTCTGGCTAAAGCTTTTTCTTATTCAGCATGAGAAGGCGTCTCATTTGCTAAAAGGTCATTCCGGGGCCTTTTTGCGGAGTGCATTATGTTGTGATTAGCATGAATAATGACCACTTTCGCTTAACGCTTTTTGTTTGTCAATGAGCAGAATTATGTTTGGTGGTGGGAGAAGGAGGCGACAAACTGCCGGCAGCTGCTTATGTTGGCGGAGATATTGCTTATGAATACACAATACATGTGATTACATAACAAACGAGGTAAATAAGATTTTTAGTTTTTATTTCTGTCCTTGTTGCACCATAATGGTAAAGAAACCTTTATTGTGAAACCCTCCAATGTCACAGATCAAGCATGCAACGGGCCATAGTTCATGATTAACTGATGATTAATGTCTAATTAAATTGTCCAGAGAACACGACGCATTCAACTGGCTGTACCGATTTATCCATCTCTCTACCGCGTGTGCATAGGTGTGCGCGCGCGCACGCACGCACGCACACGCACACACACCTCCATTTCTAGGAAACACAAAATGGGGGGAACTTTTTATCATGTCCACACAACATCTCTAAGGTATATTAATGACATAGTGAAATGTTGAAAATGGGTGGAATTCCCCTTCAAGCTGTACTAATTTTTCCATTTCTGTCCCGCGCACGCACACACTCACGCACGCACGCACGCACGCACGCACACACACACACACGCACACACCACACACACACACACTCACGCACGCACGCACACACGCACACACGCACACACCACACACGCACGCACACACGCACACACGCACGCACGAGCACATGCATGCACACGCACACAAACACACACAAACAGACATTAACACACAGAAGTCAGCATGTTAATGTGAGTGGTTTGGACTCGGTTAATAGCGGAAGGTCATGTAGGGCGTTTGATAATAATGTTCGGCGCGTGCCTCCGGGAGGGGTGGGATGGATGTGCATATGCTCCACCGGGGGGCGATCAAACAGGCCCGTCTCTCTACTAATCCATACATGTAATCAACACGATGGCTTTTAACACCTATCGACTAACCTGATCACTCATAAACCCAATGCCCTGTAGAGCTGTGTGTGTGTGTGTGTGTGTGTGTGTGTGTGTGTGTGTGTGTGTGTGTGTGTGTGTGTGTGTGTGTGTGTGTGTGTGTGTGTGTGTGTGTGCATGATTACATCCGGATATGCTCAGAGGTGTAAAGTACAGCCGTGTACAATTTGAGATATTACTTCTGTCATTATTTACACATTTCAATACCTGCTACATCTCAGAGGACAATAGACCTGCGCAGTGACGTCACCTCCCCTGTTCCAGAAGTGGATTCCCCATTCATTTTTCTCATAGACTTTTCGAAAATAATTTATATAAAGACGATTACGCCGCGGACAAAGCCAACTCGAGTCGTGACGAATCATGATGGCACACACAAACTTTTGGGACAATCAAATAATTTCTAAGATAAAAAACGAAACATGCCGTTTTCTACTTCTTGCTAATTAGATATCATATGATGATATCGTGTTTGTTGCCATTGTCATGATTTGTCACGTCTATGAGGAAAATGAATGAGGAATCCACCAGTGGAACAGGGTTGGTGACGTCACTGCGCAGGTCTATATATATTGTAGTTTTAATCCAGTACTTGGGACTCGAACACACGACACACTGCCAGGCCAAGGCCTATACTTCAGGGTTGCCCTTATTTCACTTGATTGAGCTCCTTTCAAAAATCACCGGCTCAACAAGCTCTTCAAATCTAAAAAAGTGATTTGCCCATTGATGAAAATAGTGGGAAGTGGGAAAATGAATAGCGGTGATGGTGTTAATTAACCCTTTAATTACCAATGACGTAATTGCAGTGAAAATGGTGCTAAATCCAAGACTCCCACTGACGTAATTGACGTATTGTGTGTTTTTGGCTGGTCTGGGGTGTTTCCAGGTGTAGTGGGGGCCCTCCGCCAGCAGGGGGAGCCCTCCCCCAACTTGTCACAAAGTTTCATGTAGCTGGGTCAGTACAATGGACCCTTATAGATCTCTAACTAGCCCTAACAAAAACAACAACAAACAAAGCAACAAAGGGATTTTTTTACCTTACCTTATGTGTCTCCAAATAACAGCACAAAAGATCAAAAACATGTAAAAAAGATTGCCAATAGATCCAAAGGTCAATAAATCCAATAATTTGTATCAGGACTCCCATGCTGATGACAGGCTGCAAGCCACAGCCATGGCTTTACAGCTGGGAACACAATGTGCCATTCTGTGTTTGCAGTGTTGCCAACTTCCAAAATACACTAGTGGCACTTCCAAAATGCACTAGAAGGAGCTAGGGCAGTGGTTTTCAAACCAACTCACCAGCAAAAAAGAGCACTCGTTTTTCAAAAAAGTACTAGTTTTTCAATAATTTTGGTGCTAGGGGGGTCTGAAAAAAAAGCTAAATATAGTGACAAATGCGCCAAGTTGGCGACATTGGTTGCCAGGTGTTTGGAGAGAAATAAGCAACCAGGTTTCATAATAATAAACTACTTTACACATAGTGCATGAAAAAGTTCAAATACCAGAAAATATCAGAAAATAGCAGTTCTGCAAGCTCACAACATGTTGTGAAGTGTTGTGAGGAAAGTAAATGAAAAAATAATAATAATGTTAATCCTTGAGAATAATAAAATAAAATATGCATATTTCTTTTTTTCTGGGGAAAGTGGAGACTTGCAGGGTTAAAATGAGACATTTGTGACATTTGTGGTCATATCACACATTTTTATTTGGACATTCAAATATGTACTTTATTAGGGTATTTAGCTGGTCTGGCTACAGTATTAAGCCTAATTATGCTGGTAGGGAAAGGGTTAAGAAAAACACACTTGAAATGAAAATAGAGGGGGAGAATTGGAAGGCTTTTCTTGTATATACTGATGTTAGAAAACAGTAACAGTTATACAGTTGGGGAATTATGTGAGTGTGATCTACTGGTACACAATCTACCTTTTGGCCCTCCTGCTATACAGTACTGTATGTGGCATGGATCCAGACAATGTATTTCTACATTGCAATGGTGATACATTTACTTAAAACTCCGTGTGCCTTTGCAGTAGAGCTACGTCACGCTTAGCATTATCAAATAATAGTTATGACCGGTGCTGTTTAGGTTGATCTACGTCACGCTACGTTGCTCAACGTCGCTGGTTTGATACGATCCCAATGATAACGGCAGCGAGCAGCGATCGCCTCCTGCTAGCAGAGGGACCCAAATAAGAGACGGACCAACCAGAACCAGAAGTGTGTCGCCAACTAACTTGGCGAAATCTCTGGCACTAGCTACCTGAAAAAATATGAAAAAAGTGCTGGCACTGAGAGTGTTTTAAGTAAAACCTGTGAGTATCCACCACTATGCACCATTTAGTAGCATATACTGTGTGTGTGTGTGTGTGTGTGTGTGTGTGTGTGTGTGTGTGTGTGTGTGTGTGTGTGTGTGTGTGTGTGTGGTGTGTGTGTGTGTGGTGTGTGTGTGTGTGGTGTGTGTGTGTGTGTGTGTGTGTGTGTGTGTGTGTGTGTGTGTGTGTGTGTGTGTGTGTGTGTGTGTGTGTGTGTGTGTGTGTGTGTGTGTGTTCGATCTCTATTAACATTCATATCCTGGCCTGTATCCGTTATCTCGGTGCTGTCATTCCACGACGAGTTCAAGTAGAGCGTAATCCACTGTCAGATGGAACAGTGACACGCAATTCAGATAAGGACAACAATGTGAACATACCGTTTAGTAAAGCCTTTTTGTTATTGTTGTTGTTATATGCCATAATCCCATTGATTAAGCCAGCGGTTTTCAACCTTTTTGATACCAGAACCAACTATTTATTCAGACTTTGAGCCACAGACTACCATTTGATGACATTTTAGCCTCACAGATTCCAAAACTGAAGATTTATTTTTTGCTTTTGTCCAACAATTCCAGGCTGGATTTGGGAAACCACACAGTCAAACATACAGATCAAAATGTCCATTAATCTTCTACATTCTCTAGTTGTGTAGACCTGGGCTAATTCACATGATGAATATTTTAACTCTTGAGAGTGTAAACATGAAACCAAATGGACCTGTAAGGGTCCATTTGGTTTTACGCTCTCAAAGAGTTACACCTGTTTAACCAACTTTCCATCATTTAGCTTGGGGTCTACCTGGAACTCTCTCAAGGACCACTGGTGGTCACCGGACCACTGGTTGAAAACCACTGGCTTAAGCTATCATCCTGAGCTGTCTCCCTCTGCCAACCTGGGGAGAAGCTGAGGCAAACTGAGGTCTTGAGCTCATGCTCATGCAGGGGTTGACACTAACACTTGCCCACTTGCCCGGGGCAAGTAAAAAAAATGGTCGGGCTACCTGGTTGCCCGATCGGGCAAGTATGCAACTTAGTTCGCTATAACACAACACAAGATATATTTGTCTTGAAGGTAGTCATGGCACTCTGCCTCTGTGTCTTTCCCTGCTTTGTAGCTGTCTCTCTCCCATGTCCATTTGGTTCCAAACTATCACTTTGCTGGCGTCACAGACCCCTGAGTCCGTGACCACTATGGGAACCACTGGGGGAACCACTGATTTACGTTAAAGTTGAATATTTTCTGTAGTGTAGTGTTGTGACTTAAACAAAACACAGTCTTCGATTGCAAAAGGAAATGTTTAACGCACCCAAGTAGAATGTAGAATGTTAAATTTACGATATATTTGGGCAAGTGACCGTGACCTGAGGGCAAGTAGAACCTGACTTGAAGTAGAACCTGACTGCAACTACCGCATCATTACTTACACTTTTTAAACTTTGAAAGCGATATTAAAGTTTGAAACAAAACATTGATGCACATCTTTAGCTGTTTGAATCAGGATCCATTTGCAATATGCAACTAATGAAACAAACGTTTGAAACCAATTGATTTTTCTCATGAACAGAACAACGAAAGGAAAGCATTCTGGATTCATTCATCTCACCCCATCGATATTATAATTGTCCAAAACATCCCATGGTAACCGACTATTTGAAAAAGACATTCCACTATGGACGAGAAAAGAAAATCCTACCAAAAAAACAAATACAAGGCCGTTTTATCATGCAGGGGGGAAACCAAAAATGTCCCCAAAGCAATTTCAGGGACCATTTTGTAATGTATTGTTTTGTCTTTTGTTTGGCACAGAGTGTCTTTCTCTTGGCGGTTTTTGTTATATATGAGTCGCAATCACACTGCAGGTGTTGGAGAAAACATCCACAGGAGACTATGAAATGAATGACTGTGGCTGAAAACGATGATTCTCTTACCTCTCTGGGATACTAAACTGACTTGTCACCATCTACAGTACACTGTCACCTCACACACAGATCACTCAGTGGTGACTTTTCCATGTCAAGAATTCACCAAAAACCTACAGTATGTGCATTAGGCCCAGTGACCATTTTTTGATACCATGGCCCATTATTTATTCAGCATTTGAGCCACAGACGACCATTTGAGGACATCAGCTGCACATACCACACAAACTAAATATTTCTTTTGCTTTTGTCCTCAATACCAGGATGGATTTAGGGAAGCAAAACAGGCAAACATAGATAAACCATTGGAACCATTGGAACCATAAACCAAACATAGATGACCATTAATCTTCTACATTCTCTGCTTGTGTGGACTTGGGGCTAATTCAGATGGTGTATTTTAACTCTTGAGAGTGTAAACATGAAACCAAATGGACCCGCAAGGGTTCATTTGGTTTCAAGTTTACGCTCTCAAAGAGTTACATCTGGTTAACCAACTGTTCATTAGCTGGGGAGACCCTCTCAAGGACCATTGAAAACGACTGCATTAGCCACCAAGCGTCATCTAAAAATATTTTGTTACAGATACCCGAAGCAAAGATTTCACTCGAAAATTGCTAGTCCCAATACTTTATCCTGATTGGCTTGTCACTGTCACATGACAGGTGGAAAACCCACAAGTAACCCACTGCTGACGCGTCACATTTAGAAGTATCACATTTTAGCCTGACAGACCCACAATTAAAGATTTATTTTGCTTTTGTCCACAGTACCAGGTTGGTTTGGGAAACAAAAACAGAAACATACAGATCAAAATGACCATTAATCTTCTACACTCTCTAGCTGTGTAGTCTTGGGATAATTCAGATGATAATTTAATTCTTGAGAGTGTAAGCATTTTTACGCCCTCAACAAAGAGTTACATCTGGTTAACCAACTTTCCATTATTTAGCTGAGGACCACCTCGAACCGAACCCTCTCAAAGGACCACTGGTTGAAAACCCCTGCATTACACCTCTGTTGCAGGTGCAAAATACACAAAAAAGCTACACAGCGTATTACAGTGCAGATTGCAGATTCTATTGAAGATCTACTACCTTTGAAGCTGCTGCTGTGAGCTAAACCTCTCTCGTAGATTGTTTCTAATAACCACATCTTTACGCTTAATAATTCAATTATTTTATGTCTATAGTTTCTTTTGGACCTGGTCAATATTGTTTTCAGAATGTCTACATTATTTCTCAAATTATACTATAATTGGGGGAATGTGGGGTACCAATTAAAATTATTTAGTAACACAGTCGCATGTGCACACACACACACACACACACACACACACACACACACACACACACACACACACACACACACCACACACACACACACACACACCACACACACACACACACACACACACACACACACACACACACACACACACACACAGAGAGAGAGAGAGAGAGAGGAGAGTTTGTGTGTGTGTGTGTGTGTGTGTGTGTGTGTGTGTGTGTGTGTGTGTGTGTGTGTGTGTGTGTGTGTGTGTGTGTGTGTGTGTGTGTGTGTGTGTGCGCGCCGTGAGTGCTTGGACGCACGCACACACACATGCGTCCAGTGCAGCAATACACACAACAAGACGTGCATAGGAGGATTGTCAGTGTGATGATAGATGGAGACACACACACACACACACACACACACACACACACACACACACACACACACACCACACACACACACACACACACACACACACACACACACACACACACACACACACACACACACACACACACACACACACACACACACACACACACACCACACACACCAAAAAATCCATGCAGGCATAAAAGAAAAGTAGAACAGCTGCTACCAAACTTTTGACTTCATAACTGGGTCTCATTCATCAATAATTCCTTAAATATGTATGAACCTTTCCGTGCTAAAAATGATAAACTACTCCAACAACTATAGACACATTTTTGTGTGTGGAGAGTTCAGCAGAGTTTGGGGTTGAAGTCGGTGACAACAGAGACGCCGGCCAAAGGCTTGGCGTTGATGAGTGTATGCTACTGCCAGCTGCGGTTGGAACAAGTACTCACATTACTTCAGCTAAAGTAGCAATAGTGCCATGTAGAAATGACAAGTAGAAGTGGTGTGTGCATTAATTCTCAATTTGACACTGAAATTAAAATGAGTAACTCCGTAAGAATATTTAAAAGATGCTATTAACCCAAACACCGTTGAAAACTATCCCGATTCTAAAAATGTCTTTGAAATACTAACCTAAGTGTACTGGAAAACTTCAAATTATTCAAACATCAAATTTTTGACATGTTGTGATACAGTACATACTGTACAGAACGCATATTGGTGTTCCGTCAACTAGGGTAAAACTACCACTAGGGGTTCCCGTCTACTTAAAAGATGTATTAACCCAAACACCGCTGAAAACGACAACGTGTCTTCTGCCTTATTGTATATGCCACGGCTTGGCCGCGGCATTCGGTAAAAACCCTTATTTGAAGCGCTAGAGCTCCAAAACAGGATGTGTGACGAGGTTTTGGTGTTTCTGGTGTCTTGACTAATCTAACTAATCTAATCCTCTCACGATCTGTGCCAAAAGTTCCGGGTCCAAAGTCAGGAAGTCACGTTTAGCCCTAGTTGTTTTACCTGTGTGCCAGTACACTGAGGGGCCAAATCTAAGAAAATGCCATTTGAATGCATTGGATATTGGATAGAATGGGTGCGGGGAAAAAAAAAAAAACACATGGCCACATTGTGTCCCAAGTGAAAGTCAACAACAGAACGATCGTCAGACGATGCACTCGGATTAATAGATGGATTAAAGAATGAAATCTGCGATTTGTTGTGTTTTGCCCGACTGCGTGAATGGTGAAGGGGGCCCTACCGTAGGGCTACCAGAGGCGGTAAATGAGTTAAGATCAGCGTTTCCGAGCCGTACAGCATGGCTACAGTCGTATACGTCCCTCTCAAGGCATAGTTTAATTTTGGTGACCACCGTGGCCTACAATATGACGTCATACCACCGCAAACCCCACTCTTTCTAGCCCTCCTCTCTGATGTTACTAACCACCGCAGCGATGCTCACTGGAAACGCCCACCAAGCAGAGCTAAACCAATCACATTGGCCAGGGGAGCCGCCGGGCGTTGTCGATGATTGGTTCAAAACTTTGGAGTTTGCTTGTTTTTGACAGATTGAGACAAAGAGAAAAAAAAAACACACCACAGCGTGACAGGCTGGAGGAGAACGAAGGAATTCAATGATAGAGACAATGACATGTATAGCATAAGAAAATACACATAAAAGCAACAGCAATGATTATAATTGAGGCAGGTAAGAGGTAAAGAGAGCGAAAACAGAGGGTAAAATAAACAACAATGGACGCGAGGAGAACGGAAGAGGGGGTAGAGGGGAGGAGGAGGGCCGGGCGAGGTGCTGGCAGTATGAATAGTGGTGTGGTTGCGGTGCTCAGAGCGGTGCTCGCGGTGGAAATCACCGGCAATCCAAACTCTGAATGAGCCTTTACTCCTGCCATCCTATACCTAACCCACCTGTCACACATCACCCCTGCCTCTTTTCCACCACCCTGCATGCACTCCCAATTCTTCTCTTCTCTCCAACAACCAGTCCATTACTTTGGATGGTTGACCCTCAGGTTAACAATGTCACTTAATTTTGATTTATTTTTTCTTTCTTCCTTCGGGCAGTCTTGTCCTCACCCTCACTCCACTCTGCCTGAAAAAAGGACTGGCAGTGGCAAGCGGTGCTTCGGACCCATTGAGATGCAAGCTAAATGATGGGAGTTTTCACGATTTCCTCCCAAAAATAGCAGGCGTTCACGGCTCATAGCGCGCCACTCTGTGGCGCGCTATGAGCCGTGAACGCCTGCTATTTTTGAATAAAACTTTAAACACCCCGTACACAGTGCACACCCCATTTTTTTACGTAAACGTTCTCTTGATATTTTCTAAATGAGTGATGGCATGTGGATACGATGTTATTCCAGCTAACACATGCTATTTTAACAAGAGCGCAACACATTCCATCAGCAATGAGGAGTTGATGCCGCAGTATCAGCAGATACACATGCACCGGCGGCGCGCAGACACCTCATATCTCCATTTTTTCATTGTAAACAGGCCCACGTAACTTAATGCTTAGATGTATGTGCCTAAACACATCTGTGACCGGGTGGCACACACCTGTGACTGTCACACACCTTTACAAGCCAGCGCTTGAATTTCAAAACAAAAGCGAATGCCAACGGAACAACAATTTATTTAAGGACATTTTTGGAGGGTGTAAACCACACGTTTAGCAGTGTTACTTGTTCCAGCAATGTCAGATCTCTACATGCTATACCTTGTTGTAAAGGTAACTAATCTGTGATTAAAATGATGTAAGATAGACACCATTTGGTATTATTAAGGTGAAAATATTTTAGGTTTCCAAACTAATGTGGGCCAGTTCATGTTTTTTAATGGTAAAAAAAATGCCATCAGATTGTAGCCAAACAAGGTCTGCTTTCTGCTCCCTAAATGTCGCAACAACCTCTTAGACAATGGGAATTCCATCTCTCAATCTCCCCAGGATCGAATACTAGGCACTCTTCTTTGCAAGCAGACGCCAAAAAGTAGCACAATAATAAATACCCAGCCTACAAGCTCACAATTGTAAGCTTGCAAATCAACAATGTAATGTGAAATGTTAAAATTCATGATTGTGGATATACAAGCTTTACCCTTGCGATGCACGGTATAACATAGCAGGCCTTGCAGAAGGTTGCATAGAAAGTGTGACATGTAGCGAGTGGATCATCATCAACACCTTTTAAATTTCCACTTCCTAACACTGATGCAAACAACACCACTGGAATTAGACATGTTGGCATCAACTTATGTTCTTATGTTCTCTCAAATCACTGTAAAATTATGATAATAACTTCCGGTGCCATACTTATTGTACATACATATTGTCACTATGTCAGCAGAAATTAACAAGCAGAACTTAACAAGTCTGTTTAATTATTTAAATGAAATAAACAACTTCATAGACAAATCCCGAGGCACTTTAGGGGGGAAATGAACTGGTTGGAATAACCGCGTTCCCTTCCAAAACACAAACAGGGAAACTGCCACTCTGTCAAATAAAAGAAGCAGCCTGTGCACTCCTCATGCGGTGTAGGTACCATGAACTCAGTTCAGGGTTCTTTGGTAAATGGCACGAGAATGGGCTACAAAACTGCAATTAGAAACCTCGCGCTAGTGGAAAAACTATGGTTTGCTGAAAGTACACAAGACACAAGTTAGAAGTGCTCCGATGGTGCAGAAAACTGTGACAAAAAGGTGATACAGTAATTAGATTGTGCAAAGATTATCATGGAACACTCAACATCCTGTGTTTGCTGCCAGACGACAAGACTAAAATTATAACGTGTGTGTGCATGTGCATGTCACGCTCGGCTGCGCATGTGTGCATGTTTGGAAACTGGTAGAACTAGAAACTTGTGGGACTAGTTTGTAGTTTCCAAGGTGAAGCAGGCCTTTTAAGGAGCCCCAGCAGTGGTTTTCAACCTTTTTCATACCAGGGACCACTATTTATTCAGAATTTGAGCCACGGACCACCATTTGATGACATTTTAGCCCCACAATTCCATGCTGGATTTCAGAGAAAACAAAACATGCAAACATACAGATCAAAATGACTGTTGATCTTCTACATTCTCTAGGTGTGTAGACTTGGGTCAACTCAGATACTGAATATTTTAACTCTTGAGAGAGCGTAAACATGTTAATTTTTATGGTCTCAAAGAGTTACATCTGGTTAACCAACTGTCTCTGATTTAGCCAGGGGACCACCTGGAATCCTCTCAGGAACCATGGGGGTGGGCCCCGGCTCACCTGTTGAAAACCACTGCCTTAAGCTATATGGTCTAACAACTCATCTATGCCATGTGAGAAGCAAAAAAACAGTGATCCACTATTTGAGAAACAGTGGTCTCTACTCTATCCATAGACCGGTTATCACAGACAATCGGGTCCTTAAGCGGAGGGGGTTCTGTCGATAAACGCAGCAACCTCCTCGCCAAGTCACCTCCTCATCACGACCCGCAGAAGAGCGCCAGACAGCCAGCCAGCCAGCCAGCCAGCCGACGACATACACGGTCGATACTTTGATTGTTAAATTATGGAGATGGATTTTTCGCTGTGAAACAGCTCCTATAGTCTCCCCCCCTACCCCCTTTTTCTCCAATTCTATTACTCCCAGTCAATGAGGAGATGAGGGAGAGGCATTGACATTGTGTGTGTGTGTGTGTGTGTGTGTGTGTGGGGGGGGGGGGGGGGGGCTACACTTCACACAAACAAAACAACTGACATGTCACAAAATCCATTGAGGGCATTCTCTATTGTGGGCTGTTTATTATGCTAATTGATATAAGCTAATGAGGAATGTGTAAGCTCTGGGGAACTGGATCTAAACGTAAAGAGTATACCGCAATAACCGTATAGATAAGGCCGTTTGAGACGCGTCAAGTGCATATCGCAATATAAAGCGTTATTCTGGAAACGCGTTGACAAAAGCGTTTTAAAAGCCCATCCTTCTGGCCACTTCACCCCTTTTGCAAACAGATCTTATTTTATTGGTGTTTAGGACACAAGAAACACAGACTTCATTACATTTCTCCTAGCCACAGGGAGTAAATTTCAAACGGTGACTCTGCCTACTACAAATACTATTAGCACTGAGTGACTGCTGTTTCTTCCAGTGGTGAAATGCCTCTTTAAACGGCACCTCAGGCAGCTGCCTAGTCTGCCTAAGGGCAAAAAACAGCCCTGCAATGCCTGTCTGCATTCGCAGTGTTTTTACCTTTTCACACTCGACCCCCCATCCCCCACTCAACGACAACACTGTCGGTTACATTGCCACTGTCGGTTACATCGCGGTGAACCTTCACAAGAGGTTGACGAATGGCAGGCTGGCTAGGCGGCAGGGGCGGATCTAGGCATGGGCTTGGGGGGGGGGGGGGGGGCAAATACCCAGACTGCCCCACCAAACATGATGGCATGCAACAACCCAAGATATTTCAAATTAAAGTGTTTATATTGAAAATTATTTGAAACACTACAACTGCTACTAACTAACTACAGCTGTGTCACGACTAAACCAACAGCATTTCATTATTGAAAACAGAAAACTCTCTGACTCTCAGACCTTTAGCTTTATGCATGTTTCGTACGTACAGATGTTATTATTGATGCTTTACTTGACTAATAAAAGTAACAGAAAATGGTATGGGTGCGGCACGGCAATGACGCCCCCATACCATTTTCTCCTGCCCCCCCAAATGGGAAATGTTATATCTGCCCCGTGACCATTCTTCTACAAGGTTGCAGCGGGGTATATTTTTCTTAGAATATGGAGGAAAGGCACGGAGCGACAGACGCATAAATTGCCCACCGCCGAATGAAGAAATACTAAGACTATTTTCAGCCATACATTGTCCGTTCAATTCTTTACCCGGCCAACTGGACACGAGTTTAATACAAAGTACAATACCAGCCCCCAGGGCACACACGCGGGGATGACAATAACGGGCCAATAGGGCGTCACTCCGAGAGCAGCCACCTTGGTGTGTGGTTGATTGATGGTTCTCAGCGCCCACGCCCCGGTCCTGGCTTCTCATTGGCTGTGATGGATGCAGAATTGAGACCATCGCCCGGTCTTTGGATTTCATTCGCTCAAGGCTGCCGGCGGGTCTCTCGCTGCTGATCGATTTTAAGGGCGTGTTGCGGAGGGGTCAAAGGGGTGCTCGCTATACGTGCGCGCGCGCGTGTGTGTGTGTGTGTGTGTGCGTGTGTGCGTGTGTGCGTGTGTGTGCGTGTGCGTGTGCGTGTGTGTGTCTCTGATGAATGTGTCCCCATAGACCAGAGACAAACTGCCAGGTTTCCAGCAAGAACTTGATCAAACGGCAACAACAACAAACACATTCAAAGCATTGCCTCTGTGCTCTGCTTCGAGTATTAATATTGTGTATATATGTCTTTTGGGACGGAGAGGGGTAAATAACAAAAAATAAATGTAATACAGTGATTCAGCGAAGATCATTCTACTCGTTTTACAACCATTCACCTGAATACTTTTGCCCACACACCATTACTGCAAGTCCAGGTCACGGTAAGGGGTTTTCCATTGCACGGGCTGGATCTAGGCATGGGGGGGGGACTTACCGCATAGCGACATTCTGACTCATTCATAGATTGGACGAAGAACAGTCTCTAACATAATCACTGAAAACACGAACAAATCTGCGTCCGTGGCAGTTAACGTGTTAAGATGACCCGATGTTCTTCCACACAGAGAAAAACTCCAGTGATCCATGGATGAACGAGAGTTGTGCCCCTACGGGGCACAGGTCTCCACCTTCCGGGCTCAAGAATTGATGATATTATTTAATATATATTTATGAATTTGTAATTTCCATTTCCATACGGGGTATAGGTCTCCACCGTCCGACTCAGCTATGAGATCTATGACGTCATCATTACATCACAAACGGGACGGAATGAGGGGGTACACCGGGACGGAATGACGGGGTGCGTTCCAGAGTCCCCACCTTACGGTGGAGACAACGAGTGAGTTATAGGTATGATACTGTGTTTTTATTGCAGTGGAGCTAAGCTTCCAAGTGTAAGTTTTTGCACGTCTATGTGCCTATAAACTCTAAGTGACAAAGTAAATCTGATCTCATCCGAATCCGTTCCAAATTCGGCACAACGGGAACGGAGATGATGAAAAACGTCACCTCCCACTGTTCACACTGTCACACATAATACCACGAACAAAACAACCGCAAACAAAGACGAGAGCGATGGTGAGAAAAGAGGTGCGAGATAAAAGGTGGGAAATGGAGACAAAGAAAGAAGAAACTGGTGAAGAAAAAATACATATAGAGACGAGTTGAAGATGTGCGAATTTGGCTGACAACCGCAAGCTGGTGGAATGAATAAAACAATCATTCACAGCCCCACAAGAAATCAATGTCTGTTCTTTATGAAGCAGCTAGGCCACGGATATTATACTGAAAGACCTGCTAGTAGGAAATATTGGATTTCTTCAGAACAAAATCGAATGAGTCTAATATTGTACTTTGTGCGTAACGATGGTCTTAAAGGCAATAGAGAGGCAACTTTTTTAGCCTAAAATCAAAATAGATATATATAGCTATATATCTTTTTGCCTTTCTCCCCTAATGAGCCAATAGAATGGAGGTGAGATGGAGTAAGATTCTGTTTTTAAAAGGATCCCTGCCTAATTAGACGAATATGCCTTAAAACACTATACTTGCATTCTATAACTAAAAAATACAACACCTCCAATACTTTTATTTCATTCATAAATAGAGAATTTCATCAATAGGGTCAAAAACAGGGACTGTTTTGTTTCTCAAATCCAGCCTGGAAATGTGGACAAAAGCAATAGAAATCTTTCATTTTTGGGGTCTGTCCTCTAATGGTGGTCCGTGGCTCAAATCCTGAATAAATATTGGACTCTGGGATCAAAAAGGTTGAAAACCACTGGGGTAAAGCAAAAATTGTAAAAGGGGATGTATAAGGAGGCTGCAGGCAGCGACTCTTGACTTATTATAATGCTACTATCTTGTGATGTTACATTGGTTATGCTATCCAGTATCCACCTCACAGTACAAGGCGTATTATCATGGCTATCGCTCCACTACTCCCCCCACCCCCGGGATCAATACAGTGTAATCTAATCTACTATGTAATAATCTGCTGGTATCTATCACTGGACACAATAATAGATTTTTTTTTTTTTTTGCTCCAAAGCTGCTCCAACACAGGAAAACACGCATTCAGCACAAACGCTATTTCTGTAAAATTCACATTTTCACAGTAAGGCATTTTCCTGAAAATAACCCAAACTGTTAGTAGGCATTGTAGCTTAGGTATTTTCAACAAAGATATTTGGGTGAAACATGGGTGAACAGAGAACACCAAGTACAGAACAAAACCTGTTCAAGTTTTAACACTAGAAAGACTAACGGGTCGTGAGGACCCCTTTTTGAGATTTTGAAGTGGATTTTCTCTGCCTGTGATGGTCCCCTTCCCTGACTTTTCCTATTCAAGTCATCTCTGTTTTTCTTTTCTTCTGTAATAATTTCTAAATATGAATTTAGAAGTGATTCTACCTTCCCTGACTGGTCATTGCGGGTCCTGTGGACCCGTCGTCACCCTCCTCACCCACTAATCCTCAAAGCACGAAAAACCTGTTTTCCAAGCTTTGTCCTTCCTGGTTGGAAATACAATTGGAATGTAAATGAGCCATTAGCTGGAACAATAGAGCTGCTCTGGGCATGGAGGTGCATGTGAACTCTTAAGGCGAGAGTATGGGTGAGGTTTTTACGGGTCTCAGAGACCCAAGGGTTACAGTCTTAGGGTACAGTAATAGGAGTATTTGCATTCCCAGTTCTGCTTGTGTTAAGGTGCAATAGCTTCTAAACACCTATTTAA
>CM076978.1:4180385-4220198 GCA_039105355.1 Benthosema pterotum
GGTGGTTCGGGCATCTGGTTCGAATGCCTCTCGAGCGTCTGCCTAGGGAGGTCCTCGAGGCACGTCTCACTGAGAGGAGACCCCAGGGGGCAGACCAAGGACCAGATGGAGGGATTACATCGACTCTCTGGCCTTGGATCGCCCAGGAGGAGGTCACCAATGTTGCTCAAGACAGGGAAGTCTGGAGCTCTCTGGCGGAGCTGTTGCCCCTGCGAACCGACCTCGGATAAGCGGATGAAGATGGATGGATCGGCTAACACAAAAATGGTGGGATTGGATCGGAAATTGAACAAAAAAAAGCAGATTGAGACATCCCTAGAGAAAAGCTACAAATAATAATAGATAATAAACATAATTCAATGGACACACAGGGACGGACAAGGTGCAAAAACACATTGTCTCCCTAGTGGAGACAAGGATACAGAGAACACACTCCAGAGACCACAGAAGTTGAGAAGGCTAATGAGCAGGGGGGATTGAACACGCCATACTCACACTGCCTGTTGGCCAACTTGTAAATGGTGCCATCCAATTAATTTAATTGCCATGGAGGAGGTACGCTACAAACAAGAGTTGACAGTGGCTCAGTGCTAGACAAAGCACAGGCAAAATTACTACCACTATTAATGACTGTGTGCTAGAGAGAGTGCCAGCGAAACATCAATGCAGAATGATTGTTACGTGATGTCACTCAGCATTGATCGTATAGGCGTGCCTGGTAAATAGTTGGTATTGTATTAAAATTGGGGTGAAGTTTGCGACCTACTCCTCTGTGGTGGTAATAATGTGCTACAGACGTATGCAGGAGACAGTGGGAGACAGTCGATTGAGTCATTGACTCCAATGTGCAGCACTCACATGTTAATCCAATGTCTTCCAGGAAGTGAGGCGAGACATTATAAAAGATGATTCTCATGAGAGAGAGAGAGAGAGAGAGAGAGAGAGAGAGAGAGAGAGAGAGAGAGAGAGATTTGATTTGATTTTAAAGATCCCTCTATTAAGCACTGCTGGATGGTACAAACCTTCTCACAATCTAAACTACATGATTAGCAAGCAAGGGGAAAGGTCACAAAGACACAGCCATACACCGGAACCAAATCAAAAAGACAATATCAGTATTCCAACACCATGTGGGCAAAAGAACAGCCGGGTTGTTCCTCTTTTTTTCCTAGCAGACGCTCTTAATCCAAAGCAACGTACAACGTAGAGGCATTACAATGCATCATACAGATTACAATTTAAGCAGGATTTACAATATACCAGAGGGGTGGATCTAGGCATGGGCATGGGGGGGATGCCCTCCTAAATGCCCCCCCCCCCCCCTAGTTAGGTGCTATCTAAACTAGAAGGGTACTGCAATGGGTTGGTATGTAATACAAGTGTTATGGGCTGAGATGGAGTCTGAAGATGTGTGTTTTTTTTTAGATTGCGGTGTTTTCAGATACAAGTTAACTGCATAACATGCAAAATGAAAAAAAAGTTTTATTAGTAATGTGAACTTTGGGCTGGTGAGAGACAGTGTTTGTTTTTCCACACATCTCGGATGTCAAAAGAAATTGCTAATGAATGTGTTGACTGTGGTGTAAATATGAGTGCAATAAGGGCATCCCATAATAGTTGTTAAACAAATATCCCATGAAATGATCCAATTAGTATCAACTTGCATGGGTATATGATATTTTCATGTGTATAATTAGTAGGAGAATTATATGCACAACACGAGGAACTGTCTGTTTAATTGAAATGTTATTACTATTAAAAATGAAATAATGATTCTCCGACACAGGTCAATTACAGCACTAGGCCGTCCCATATTTCCTCACTGGCTTCGCCCACGTCAAACTGTTATGATGAGGTTTTTTAAGACATTGATTGGCAGGTATTAATGCATGATTTACTCAACCACTGCCAATGTTTTCTGGCGTTTTTACCATATTTTGTCGACCCATGGAACCTGCGACGTGTCTAAGATGTAAACATAGACTTTCTGCTTTTTGTAAATCCGATCGTCAGTTCTTTAGTCACAGGTCATTGAATAAAAGGTTGCTTGGATCAAGAAATGCAAAATAATAATCCAAAATAACTGGTGGCACAACAGTGGTGTTTCTCCTGTAGCATCATACCTATGACTGGCACAGTACAATGCCCCCCCAAGGGATAACATATGAACTACTTTTAAAACTAAAGAAAATAGTGTTTTAAATGTTCAATTCTAGTTATAGAATTGAACCCCCTACCTCCCTAATGGCAAAGACGCCCCTGTGGCACGCAAAGCCAGATGTTCCATGTCATATACAAATCTGATCCACTGCCCATGCATTATAAGGCAGAAGCACAGTAATGTCCTTATAACTCGTGCACACATGGGCATACTATACAGTCGATATTCAGAGTGACACATTTGACCACTATGAACATGCATAGTGTGTAGACTTGGGCTAATTCAGATGATGAATATTTTAACTCTTGAGAGCGTAAACATGAAACCAAATGGACCCACAAGGGTCCATTTGGTTTCATGTTTACGCTCTCAAAGAGTTACACCTGGTTAATATTTATTTTTTAAGGCGAGTGCCAAAAGCAGTGAAATTGTTAACCAACTTTTCATCATTTAGCCTGGGGACCGCCAGGAACTCTCTCAAGTACCACTGGTGGTCCCCAGACCATTGGTTGAAAACCACTGCACTATGTAAAGCACCATGGATAAAGTCGCTAAATAAATGTGCCATTCATGATGCGTACTTTTGTAGCTTGGTACCGTTTGCACAATGTCAATTTAAACGCAGCATTAGGCAGATTGACTGGATCGGTGGTGCGGTGTAGGTACGAGGGCCTCATACTCGCACAATGGCACTAAAATAATATGTTTGTTATTAATTATGTTTGTTAATGCAATGTAGTAAAGAAGACTTTGTTTTTGTTTATTTTGTCTGCTAATTTCCCCCCACGCAATTGAACCATACCAGTAAGCCAGCAGCATACAAAAACAACCGGCGTCCACGCATATTTAATTTATTTCTCCAATAATGTTATTTATTTTAATTTAGTGTTTGGGCTTCAAAATGCTATTTTTTCGTATTTTTTCCCTTCTTTATTTATTTTTATTTTTTTTACAATAGCATAAGTCAGAATGACTTCAGGCATGCCGTGCGATGACAAATGGAAATGAAAAAAAAGGAGAAAATAATAGTTATTCATTTCCATGTAATTATTATTTTTTTGCCAAATCAAGAGGGAGGCAGCAGAGAAAAGGCTAATTAAAGAGCCACAGGCCTAGAGAAACAGTGTTTGAGACGCTCTTGTCATGTCACACCCTTTTGACATTTATATTAAAAACTTTCATCATGGTGTCCTTATTTTGGACCTATGTCACGTCAGAAACTAGTGTAGTAGTTCTCGAAACTTTGTCTTGTCTCGAGGCCAGCCTCAAGGCAAATCTTAGTTGTCTTGGTCTTGTTTTTGCCTCGCCCTCAATGAGCTCTTCGCTAAACCCCACTCTTTCGGGCGGGGTTTAGTCACTGTCCAATGCCAGTCTAAATAGTTCAGCAACTGTTGCTATGCAGGTCAAGCTTTCCTGGTCAAGCTTTCCAATTCTAACATGCCTATTGGACAAGGGCCGATTGGGGAGGGACTTAGTGAAGAGCCTAAGAGATGTTGATCCTAGGGCCAACTATTTAGTCAGTATTTGAGCAAAGGACCACCACTTGATGTCATTTTCACCCCACAGACCCAAAACTAAAGATTTATTTTTTCCCCCCACAATTCCAAGCAAACATAGATCAAAATGACATTCTTCTACACTCTAATTGTGTAGAATTATTAATTAAGTGGTGCTAATTCACAAATATTTTAACTCTAGAGAGTGCAAACATTCGGTTCCATTTTTACCCTCTCAAAAGTTACATCTGACTCACCAACTGTCCATCATTTAGCTCGGGACCACAGGGAACCCTCTCAAGGACCACTGGTTGAAAACCACTGGATTATTGATAGCATACGATAGCATAACACCAGAAAGGGCTAGCAAGGGCGGCTATAGAGGGAGAGTTAATGTCCCACAATGCCATTTGCCGAAGTAGAATCTGAGCACTTCGAACACACGGCGTCTAGGAGGGTGTGCATGCATGAGGAACAGTGTACAGAATGTTGACATGAGCAGCAGCACAATAAATCATTCCATGCGTCCATGGCACGCACGGTGTTTAGAATAATTGATGTATGTAGATGTAGCACAGCACTGGCATGCAGTATGACTCACATCATAACATGAACTCATACATATTGTTGCCGTCCCACAGAAACCTCGTATCTCCCGCCTTCATGTTATTTTGTGAAGTAATGGCCTACTTTGTCATGGGTGTTGCAGGGAAGTGGCGAGAATGGAGCTCCCATCACACTGTGAGCTTATAGATTATCTAGATTAAAAAAAATCTGAAATTGAAAGTGGTCTGTTTGGTTACTTTGTGTGGTTTTCTGGCTGTAAATGTACACAATTAAAATAATAAGAAATACATTTGAAAAACGTATAAACTAAAATCTCTTATTTTTCATGTTAACAATAGAATGGCACTAAACCTCTAGTTAAATAATGTTTTTTTTTTATTAATTATGAAAACACATTAAAACAACATTGAAAACACTATCATTTACTTTTGTGAAATAATTCCACACCTTGTTTTTTCTGTTCTAGTCATATACTGTATCGTCTGCTATATCGGCCATCACCAGTGAATATCATGGATAAGTGGTTTTCAACCAGGGGCCCGGGGACCACCAGTGGGGACCAGTGGTCCTTGAGAGGGTACCAGGTGGTCCTATAGGCTAAAATGATGGAAAGTTGGTTAACCAGATACAACTCTTTGAGAGCGTAAAAAATGAAACCATGCATGCATTTTTAGGGGTTGACACTAGGGTTTAATATTTTTCCCAAATTTGGCCCATTTCAAATCCCGGGATTTTGCCGACAATTTCCCGGGCTCCCGGGAATTCCCGTAAAAAAAAATAGAAGGATAAGTCAGTTAAAAAAGTCCTCCTAAAAATGCAATTATATGTCGACAGTTAATATTCTCAATTGAATAGTGATATTTTATTGTTTTAAACCTTTAATTTTAACAAAATATGAACAATATCACTCAGATACAAATGTAAGCCGGTTACACAAATATTAGCAATGCGGCACGCAAAATAGGCTACTTATTGGAAGGTTAGGACATCGGAGAGAGAGAGAGAGAGAGAGAGAGAGAGAGAGAGAGAGAGAGAGAGAGAGAGAGAGAGAGAGAGAGAGAGAGCTTGGTCTGGGATATCGCATAATAAGGTTGTCTGCACATCAAGAGGATACGATGGTAGAACGCGCCTCAAAAGTGCTCTTGTACATCGCGTAAGATACGATGATTGAGGCTTGACGAACAAATATTTGGTATGGGCATTTAATACTATTGATTGCAGCTGCCGGTTTCCAGCTCATCAATGCAAACGAAGCGTTGTTGACTACGCATGTTTTAGATCGCTGTCTGACATGACAACAAGTTACGGGATGCAAGTTATATAACTTATTTTGTATATATTGTAATATCAATAGCCTCGGTGGACATGGGGGAGAGACAGAGAGAGCGCTGTGGTGTTTTTTTTTTTTTTTACCTGTGTTGTAAGTTATTTAACATTGCTGAGTGGCCGTGTATAGAAGTTGTAGAACAGAGACAATCTGTCGCGAGGAAAATAAGTCCATGCAGTATAGGAAGTCCAACGTTCTCTTCAGACCTTCATATTTTTGCTAGTGTATGCTATAAGCTGGTCTGCATCTGATTCAATGAATGAAGGAGGATGCGGCATTCGTGCGGTCCATAGTCCTGAGTCCTGACTGCTCACATTTAGACCACGTGTCGCCAATATTGTGTCCCGCGGGGCTCCTGTTCATAGCCCCCTCGCTGCATAGTCTAATTATCAGTGATGTTTGGAACTTATGCGAGGGTTATAGATTTGATTTTACCACTCACAGATATCGGAAAAACACGATTTGTGTGGAAAAAATGAGAAAGAAATGATAACCTCCGGGAAGACGGGTCCCGGAGGATTTCCCGGGAGGGAAATTAAGTCAGTTGTACCCGGGCATCCCGGGAAACCGGGATCCCGGTATTAAACCCTAGTTGACACTAAGGTCTCCAAGGCACTTGCCCATTGGGCAAGTGCAAGTCAGATTCTACTTGCCCGCAGGTCATGGTCACTTGCCCCCCAAAATATATTGTAAATGTTGCATTACGTTTACTTTCTACTTGGTGTTTCAAACATTTCCTTTCGCATTCAAAGACTGTTTTGTCACACAAAGTCACAATAAGCTAAATATTCAAGTTGTAAATCAGTGTAAATCAATAGTTCCCACAGTGGACACAGACTCAGGGGTCCATGACCCCAGCAAAATGATAGTTTAGAACAAAATGGACCTGGGAGAGAGATAGGATAGCTAGAAAGCAGAGAAAGACGCAGAGGCAGCGCAATGACCACCTTCAAGACAAATATATCTCATGTCGTGTTATAGCGCACTAAGTTGCACACTTGCCCGATCGGGCAACCAGGTAACAGTCTTCACTTGCCAGACCATATTTTTTTTACTTGCCCCGGGCAAGCGGGCAAATGTTAGTGTCAAGCCCTGAATTTTGATCTGCATGTTTGACTGTTTTCTCTCCGAAATCCAGCTTGGAATTGTGGACAAAAAAAACAAAATAAATCTTTAGTTTTGGGCTCTACATTGTAGTGCCAGTAGCAATGCCTCACTAAACCCAGGTGCTTAGTTTACTGAGGCAATGTCACTACGCCGTTACTGTTAAAGGGTTTGAAATGCCTACATGATGTACATTTTGGATTCTTGTCACTGGCTTCAGTATATGAAGGACAACGCGGCAGCGCGTGAGTGCTAAACATTTCCATCCATTAGCTTCGTATTAGCATTAACCAGGCCACAAGCTCCCTGGCAGCAAAGTGCCATATATCACTGTGCATGGGGACGCGTGATTGATAGCGCCGGATTAGCATACAGAGCTAGCATACGCACGGGTAGGCGCAGAATTAATGTGTGTGTGTGTGTGTGTGTGTGTGTGTGTGTGTGTGTGTGTGTGTGTGTGTGTGTGTGTGTGTGTGTGTGTGTGTGTGTGTGTGTTTGCATGCAATATGGCTGTGTTTAACTAGTTTTCTGCCCAGAAAACGATATTATTAGTATAAGAGAACAATTTGTTTATATTTCTATCGCGTTGTGATTCAACACTTTGTGATATTGTTCATCCGTTTTCGAATACTTCTTTAGAAATAGAATACGGATTAGGAGGTAAAGTAAGAGGGTACCTCTGTGTGTGTGTGTGTGTGTGTGTGTGTGTGTGTGTGTGTGTGTGTGTGTGTGTGTGTGTGTGTGTGTGTGTGTGTGTGTGTGTGTGTCTGCGCGCGTGTGTGCACGCACATGCGTGTGCACGCCACAAATGGAAGTGTCAGAGCTTGATGGAGCGCTGCGATTTCCCCGCCAGACACAAAGCTATTACAACACTCTATAGACAGCCCTGGAGAAAAGTCATGTTTCAATCAGCCATCATCATCGTCATCATCACACACACACACACACACACACACACACACACACACACACACACACACACACACACACACACACACACACACACACACACACACACACACACACACACACACACACACACACACACACACAAACTGTTGATTATAAAGGGCCTCAGCTTTCACAAGAAGAACTCACACAGAAATGCTTCGAATCAAGGACAGATCATCATTTGTCTATGATCGTCACATACGCAATGGAAGGGTTTTTTCCCTGCAGTGTGGAGATGCTGGTTGTCTCTCCAGATTACTAGAGTAATTGAAGCTCTCATCACACTGTGGAGGTAACAGGAATTCTCGGCCCAAATAATACTCACCCCCGAGTTACGCCATCGCAAACTCTGTACGCTTCATGGGATCGGTCCAATAGCGGCTCTACCATCAATTTGTGTTTCTCCATGTTAATGATGTTTTTTCCTGAGAGTGTACAAATGGAACCATTTGGTTCACATTTGTACACTCTTGGGAAAATGTCCCTCTTTTAGGGCAAACTGCAACAGCCCTCCTCAGAGCTCAGTTTTCTGACCCCTCAATGTCGCAACATTCAGGCTGGTCCGGGTATAATTTGTGCCGAGCCTCCATGTATTCGGCATTGGAGGGGGTTTTCTCTAGCGTGGACATACTGGGTGCATCTTAGCATTCTCTATATAATTCTTGGGATCATGTCTGTCTGTGTCAACTTCCTGTGCAATGTACTGTGTCATTTGTCTGCATTCTCCTAATGCCACGGCACACAGACAACCTCAATGAACATTGCATCACACAGAATCAATATGCGTGGCTTATACGCACCAAACATTCTACCCATCAAATTTTACACACTTTTGTCAAAAACTAATCTTCGTGCAGATCACGTGTCCCCTTTTTGACATCATAGGTTCCAAAAGCCAGGCATTTTCTTAAAGCCAGAGCTGAAAAAAGGTATATTTTTGCATGCTAATTGGCCTATTGGCACAATTCAAAAAATGCATTTGGGACTACCGAGCAATGTGACAGAGCATAGGCTACAAACTGGGTGTCATCCAGGCATTCATATTCATTGCAACAAGCCTCTGGGTTTCTTGCAATTACATTCAAAACGGGTTCTAAAGTTCTAAAACATTCATTTTGTGACCAAGTTACACTGAACTTTCTAACATCAACAATTCCCTCTGTCATAATTTTCGGATCATATATTACAGTGGTTTTCAACCTTTTTGACACCAGGGACCACCATTTATTCAGCATTTGAGCCACGGACCACCATTTGATGACATTTTAGCTCCAAAGACCTAAATAATTATTTCGGTTGTGTTCACAATTCCAAGCTGGATTGTGTGGAAATGAAACCAAATGGACCCGCAAGGGTTCATTTCGTTTCATTTTTAGATTCTCAAGAGTTACATCCGGATAGCCAACTTTCCATCATTTAGCCTGGGGACCACCTGGAACCTTCTCAAGGACGGCTGGTGGTCCCCAGACCACCTGTTGAAAACCCCTGATATATTAAAAAACGGGTATAGGACTTGTATCTTTAACTCACACACAAAGCCATGCTTAGGAGGTAGGGCTTGCCCGAATCTGAATCACATGATTGGACAATGCATGGGCCATGCCTAGTTTCAATATAATACCCATATCATGATAAAACAGCCTGATTTGGTATATTGTACTCTTGTGATATGCCATGGAGCATCCAATGAATGGGTAACCATCGAAATACAGTGTCTCCACTTATCGGCACAAACAGACTGACTTGTATGCATAAACGATTGAATGCATTTCGCCTCGCACAGCATTCATCTTGTTAGTGTGATGGAACTACTTTGAGAGCACGAGTACACACACACACACACACACACACACACACACACACACACACACACACACACACACACACACACACACACACACACACACACACACACACACACACACACACACACACACACACACACACACACACACACACTCTAAGGGTGTAAATAGCAATTTGCCAAAACAAACATTATGTCCTTCCTAGTTTTATATCAAGGCAATGTTCTTTGTACACCCAAATCACGCTAAAAATGAATATCTTTAAGGCGTGTGTGCGTGCACGTGCACGCGCGCGCACACACAGACGCGCGCGTGCGCGCACGCACACACACACACACTCACACACGCTCCTTTATTAAATCTCTACACCAAGCATAGACCCCAACCCCTCTATGTGAAGGCCGGGTAACAACTCGGGTGACAAATTATATTGGTAATTGTGTCTTGACCTTGTTTATAAAGTGTTATTTTTGCTGTTTAAACCGATGGTTCTCTAATAGGTTCGCCCTCCAAATAATTTACATGGATTGAACCTCGCCTCGATCTCCAGGCTTACATCCACACAGTGGAATACAAGCCTGGATCCAGGGTACCCCAAAGAGACTATCAAAAGGACTTCCGGTTTGTTAACTTTCCGCGGAAGCTGCCACTTTCCAACCAATCACAGCGCAGTGCTCCCGAAAATGTATACCCTGCAGAAACATTTTATTTCTCCATTTGTGCTCGCAAAGCTATTGTAAAGGTTTAAAAGATGAAATTATGTGCACTCTGCACACTTCCATAACTGCTTTGTTCGTTGAAATATATTTTTTGTCTGAAAATAAGAGTGAACAAGTCGAGACACTAGTGAGGACTGAACAGGGTTGTTTCACTGGGGACTGTAAATACAGTAACTTCTGCAACTAAGGTTAATAGTCTCAAAAGCACACCCTTAGCCCAGGGTGGATTCAACCGGATTGCTCATTTATTACTACATTAGCTCATAGATCTACAGTCATGGAAATATATATATATATATATATATATATATATATATATATATTATAAATATATATATATATATATATTATATATATATATATATATATATATATATATATTATATATATATATATATATATATTTATATATATATATATATATATATATATATTAGACCACCCTTGCTTTCTTCAATTTCTTGTTAATTTGAATGCCTGCCTCAACTAAAGGTACATTTGATTGGACAATTATAATGATAACAACAAAAATAGCTCATGAGAGTTTAATTCAAGAACTAAGAACTATTCATTTTCCATGGTTTTCTTGATAATAACCAAAATTACTTAAATGCTTACATCAATAGCTATGGCATTGTACCGCCAAAAACACTCCACTTTCCATGTTTTCTTTTCTGTTTGCTTTAAACACATGATACACACAAGAGTTAATACTTGATTGCATAAAGATTGTTTTTTTATGACAAGGGTGGTCTAATATTTTTTTCCATGACTGTATATAAGAAAGCGAGACGGTTCGCCTGCGCTGTTGGCCAATGGGGAGTGATGTTGTTATGTGGCAGCCATCTTGCCAGAGTATAGCATAACATTGTGTCTATGAGCATATACTTTTCAATGACGATAACTCGCTTATTTTTCAACCGATTTTAAAACGTAGAGCATACTGTATTGAGTACTCTGGTAGGATGGCCGCCGTGAACGACGTCACAGGCTCTGCCTCAAGCCATCTAGCTTTCTATATACTGTATATCTATGGATTAGCTATTTGGCCATGTGACACTGCCATGCCATGGAGCAAAAATCGGACATGTCAGCATGTAGGGCCTGAGGAATATGCCTTTCTCCTCTGGCCTGGTTTATATTCACTCTTTGGCAACACACACACGCGCACACACACATGCTCCATTTATCTGAGCACAAGCCACTGAAACAGCAAGAGCTCAAAAGTGGACGCATCAAACCTGAGATGAGATAAATCAAGTGCTCCTCATGACTTCCTCAAACTATTCATGTATTCGACTACGTCTCAGCTCTGATAACTCTCTCTCCCTCTCCATCTCTCTCTCTCTCTTTCTCTCTCTTGCACATCAACATGCTCTCTCGCTCAGCAAGGCTTCAGGCACCCCAGAAACCCCTGTCAGGCGCCGTGCTCGGCTCGCGCTGTCAGACAGGCGCTGCTGTGCACTGGTAGGAGGTAGGGAGGGAGAGGGGGTTGGAGAGGGGTGGTTCCCCGGTGTGCCCCCACAAGAAACAAGCCAATTAAGGGCTTTTCCCCCTCCACGGGTGCTACTTAACATGCTGATGGGCAGACAGGTCAGTAGGAGACATCAAAAACGTCTACAATGTGCTTAAAAGGATTAGGCCTACTGTCCGACAACACATTTCAACTGACATTTTTCATCTTAGTAGTAGTCGATGAAATCGCTGCTTAAAATTAGCATGGTTAACGATTCGGCGATTCTGGCGATAGCGAATGGAATATGGTCGAAAAGTGGCCAGGGCAATGTTAAGCCGGAAAGATAAAATATAATTGAACTTTTCGCCGGTACTTGGGAGATTTAGGCAACAGCCATGAAATTAAAGCATCACCCGAGTCGCACGGTTTTCTTTGCCATCTAGCAATGATGGCAAGTAAAAAAAAAAAAAACGCGAAAAATACTCAAAGATCACACTTCATATCCACGTTCTCAGTTAGTAGTCTGTTTAAACAGCATTGTGTTAGCGTTAGCTAGAGTCACCGCAAGTCAAGTGGCAGTTTGACGACGATGAGCTTGTTGAGAGGCGATTTGCACCTTTTCCAGGACATCGTTAGTGTCCATTGCTGGCGTCCTTGCATGTTTGACAAGAAAACACACACACACACACACACACACACACACACACACACACACACACACACACACACACACACACACACACGCACACGCACACGCACACGCACACGCACACACACACACACGGTTAGGTAACTACCCGGCAGATAACGATACAAGTAATGACTCGTGAGAGTGTGTGCGCGTGCATGCACACACACACAGGGGGCTGTTATTTCTGAGTTTTTCTTCTGGTCATGTTGGTTGTCAAGGTTTTAACAGGCTGTTGACGGTGAGATGTCGACGGTTTGTCTGCGGCACAAAGGAAGCAAAACAACACTCTCTCTCTCTCTCTCTCTCTCTCTCGTTCTTTATCCAGATTAAGCAGAGGCGGCCTGTTGTTTTGGAAGCAGCAGGCTGGCTTGTTATCAGAGAGCAGCATCGTGCACGTGCGCACACACACACACACACACGCACACGCACACGCACACGCACACACACACACAGTGTCGCACAGAGGGGAGAGACCGCACGCTGTATATGCCAGAGGTATACACACTCACAATGGAGGTAGGGACAGAGGGTGTGCAGGCTTCAATTCACACCCTAGGACACTTGTGAGAGTGCATGCGCAAAACACACACACACACACACACACACACACACACACACACACACAGGAGGTGGCGATGAACACAGCAAGTTGGCTTCAAATCACACCACAGGACAGTCTCTCACTCCCTCTGTCTCTCTCTCTCTTGCTCTCACACACACACACACACACACACACACACACACACACACACACACACACACACACACAACACACACACACACTGCTATAATAGCGAGGACGTCATTGCTGATATGATTAGTTGATAAGTCTTGCAATATTTAACCAGAGCTGACAATCGACAGTTTTCAGGTGTATATGGCACCCCGGTATGCCAATTAGTAAAACTATAACCCCAACGTTTAACCTATACGCAATGTCTCAGTGCAAACCTGGATCTTTTTTTCCCAATTAAGAAAGCCTAACCATCATCTTTCAACCGTAAAACAACCATTTATCCAGTGGCAAACACACACACACACACACACCCCAACACACGAATGTTTGCTAGTACAGCACAGAGGCATCTCTCTGCTTAAACCACAGTGCTGCAGGGTGCTGGGTTCATTCCCATGCAGTAGTTTTTCATTTCCAAGGAGAGAAGAGCCTGCTTTAACGACCCAACGCTGAGCCCACAACACTGTCCTGACTAGATTGTAGTTTCTGACAGTAGATTCTAGTTTCTGGCACTAGATTCTAGTTTCTGACACGAGATTCTAGTTTCTGACACGAGATTCTAGTTTCTGACACGAGATTCTAGTTTCTGACACGAGATTCTAGTTTCTGATTCTAGTTTTGACGTTACATTCTAGTTTCCGATGCTAGTTTCTGATGGCTGGTTCTAGTTCCAGACTTTTTGGCGCTAGATTTTAGTTGCAGGCGCTAGTTTCAAGTACGGGGCGTTAGATTCTAGTTTCTGACGCAAGATTCTATAGTTTCCGACACTACAGTACATTCTCGTGTTTTGACACTAGATTCTAGTCCTTGACAATACATTCATGTTTCCGAAACTTTTTCTAGTTTTTCTGAAATAAATTTATCTTCCTGTGTCAATGATGCTCAACATACACTATTTCATGCCACGGACCACCAGAATTGTCGATATTTGGCTGTGGACCCCCTTATGAAAACATGTCCAAGGGATCCCCCTCAGGAGCAAAGATTTGATTTAACGATGTTTGCTTCTGAAATAATTTCAAAGATTTAAAAATATCATCATAGCAGCATCAGTTAGGAACTTGTACACCCATGAGCATAGCATGAAAACGCTCTGACTTGAACCAACTCCGCAAGGTAAGAAACTCATTGCTGGATTAGTTTTCTTCATTTTTCTTTTAGATGTTAAGCCTCACGCCCCTTCCCACTAGCAGCTGACGCTCTTATTACACGATTATCATAGTTAACCTGGGATTAATGTTTAATTAAAGTGGAAATCACGGGGAAAGCTGCACCACGAGACAACTTCTATCAATTAATTTAAAATCACTAGCACGCACAACGTCCGTCATAAATGTACTGTACGGGAGTACTACTCTGTACTCAAAAATAATTACTTAAACATGTTACTTGTCACTAAATGTATACCAAAAGGTAGTGATTTGAATAGGAATCATGTAGTAATTATCAGTAGTGATTAAATACTGAAACGGGACATTTCTCTACATTTTACTACTGAAATCACTACATGAATCGCTACTAATCGCAATAGCAATTGAGTAGTGAAATGGTTGTCTTTGTGTAGACATTGTGTAGTAATGATGTGTAGTGATTCAATAGTCTTTTTTCATGAAGGTACATTCCGCCCACCTCTGCACAAAGGCCATGAATAAAATATTTACTCTGGGAAATCATTGTGTTCCTTTCAGGCAGAAACCTTCAACTTAATTTCTGTTAATGAATGCCCTGCTGCACTGTGTAGTAGTAGTAGTAGTGTTGTGCAGTCTCACATAAGTAATGATGGCTGTCAAATGTGAAAGCTCACAATGCAGTGCAACATGTTACCACAGCTTGCAGATCCTCCGTTTCTAGTGTTTTCACAAAATAATGAATGGTGTTGAACACTCCATTCCGACAGGACTGAACTGCTATTCTTCCCCTCTAAGTCCTCCCCAATACGGGAGCTAACCATATCCGTTGACAACACCATGGTAACCTCAGCCCCTACGGTGTAAAACTTTGGCATTGTCCTGGACAGCCAGCTCTCATTCAAAACACACACCGTAGCTGTCACCCGATCCTGTAGGTTCACACTCCACAACATCAGACGGATCAGACCCTTCATCACCCTAGAGTCAGCCCAGCTTCTCATCCAGACAACAGTCATATCTAAACTGGACTACTCCCTCTTTACTGGTCTACCGGTATGTGCACTTAAGCCCCTCCAATTGACCCAAAATGCTTTGGCCCATTTGGTCTTTAACCAGATAAAATTCTCACATCACTTCCCTTCTCCGCTCCCTCCATTGGCTCTTGGTCGCTGCACGCACAGAGTTCAAAACTCTCATGCTTGCATTCAAAGCAACCAAAGGTTTGACTCCACCATATCTCACTGGTCTCATAAAACCCTACAAGCCCTTCTGTGCACTCCGATCAGCCGATACTGGGAAGCTGGCAGTAGCCTCGATTAAAAAATGCGTGGTCAAGGCTCGATGCGCCCCGAGCTCTTCTCCCTCCTAGCTCCAAAACTATGGAATGCACTTCCCACTGCAATCAGAACCACACACTCACTGCTCAGCTTCCACTGCAGCCTAAAAACACACCTCTTCAGACTCCATCTCAGCCCATAGCACTTGTATTACACCCCAACCCACAGTACTTGCAGCATTAACTTACAGTAGGATGTCTAATGTATTGCCGTGTTTTAGTGCTTGCATTGTGTATTGTAAAGTGTATTGTACATTCTGCTTGAATTGTAAACTTTTACTATTGTAAGTCGCTATGGATTAAGAGTGTCTGCTAAATGCCTGAATTGTAAATTGTGAACACACACGGTTTCAACCCAACAGCAATAAAATAGGACATAGAGGACCATCGTCTGCATGTCACACACGTCTTTGAGAGACGTGTTAAAGGGGAATTCCACTCATTCAACATTTTTTTCTGAGAGTGTACAAATGCAACCTATTGAATCCTAACAGGTTCATTTGGTTCCATTTGTACGCTCTCAGAAAAAAGAAGCGTCTAAAGAAATCCATTAACATGTTGAAAATACATCTTGATGATGTCATCAAGATGTTTCACCATGTTAGTGGTTTTCTTCAGACCTCCATTTCTTGGGAACACAGAATGGGGGAACTTTTTTATCATGTCCACCCAGCACCTCTAAGGTACATCAATGGAATTGTAAAATGTTGAAAATGGTTGGAATTCCCCTTTAGATGTGGTAAAAGGAAGAAGGGGTGGTAAATTATCCCGTGGAGAAATTCCATGAAGCCACGGACAGGACGGGGCTGGTGGTGTGTCTGCTAATGATCTGAGCTTGAAAAATATGTGTCCACGCTGCCTGGTGGAAACATATATGGTAGACTGTTCAGATAATTGGGCTATAAAATAATAATGTATGTTCCAGTGGATATATATATATATATATTCATCTTGTTTTTCCATGAAATCGTTACATCGTATATTCAAATGCACATACCGCACATGGAGTCAAATACAAACACGCATGACGTGACACACTTTGAACTTGTACAATGTCTGTCACTTTTGCAAGGCATTGTACAACAAAGCAAGACATCATTTATTAGGAAAGAAACTTTAAAAAAAAAAGTTGGAATATGGACCTAAAAGATAAGATATGCCTGGGGTATTTTAGCCATTGTTTTTATTTAGATTTCTTCTAGAAAAAATGCCAGTAACCACAGCGGGAATCGAACACAGGACTTTCTAGCTGTGAGGCGACAGCACTACCATTGCTCCATCGTGCCACTGTTTTTATTTAGATTTCACCTGTGACAAAGGGTAGTCTCGAGACAAACATGTTTTTTGTGACAGTTTCCAGTCAAAACAATCATCGCTGCACAGAACAACAACTCATTTTATTTTTTTCCCCTTAAAGTAGAAACCTTAAGCTGTCTTTGGATATCATTCATTTGCACAAATTCACAACAGAGGATTTTCTATTAATTATTGTGTTACTATTGAGCCTAATGCTCAATAATTGCTTATTTAGATTGTGTTTCATCACTAAATAGGTTACACACAGGGTTTTGTCCCAAAGGGGCTTCTGTAAAAAGACGACACGCCTAAGACCCAACAAAAAAAACAAACATGTTTTTTTTTTTTTTTTTTTTTTTTTTTTTTTTGTGACAGTTCCCAGTCAAAACAATCATTGCTGCACGGAACAAGAGTGTCTTTCAAGGACTTTGACACGAGAAACTTTCTTTTTCTCCTCCTCCTCCTCCTCCTCCTCCTCCTCCTCCTCCTCCCGCCTAGCTAAAGATAAACTCGGCCGTCCACGTCAAGGCCGACGGACACGTTGGACGGCGGCGGCGGCTTTTACTGACACTGATGAGGCACAAACACTGTCGAGTCCTGAGATGATGACGGACGCATGTCGATGAGAGGAAGAGACAGAGAGACAGACAGAGAGAAAGGTGTAGGCTGATTGGGTCTATGGCATGCAGCCACAATAAGCTCTTTGGTGAGCAAACACATGCATGCACATGCACACACACACACGCACACACACATATGTGCGTGCATGAGTCATTTCACGGGGGCGGTGGCGGCGGGGAGGGGGGGTAGATGGGTGTTTGGTGGGAGCGCGCGGGGGGGTAGTATGCCACAGAGAGAGGGAGAAGAGAAGCTGTTTATTTATTAAATTACATAAAAAGACGTCTTAAAGGGATTAAAACGGACTAATGTTTGCCTTTTGTCTCCTCGCGCCGCCAATATAATAGCATTGCTACCCAGCAAGGTTCAGGCTCCCCATAGGATCAACCCTGTGTGCGTGTGTTCCTTTTACACGTACGCGTCCTTCATAAAGACACACTAATCCTATTTGCATCTATTGTCCGGGAGCCCCGGACAAAATAACCCACTGATATGAGGTGAGTACATACAGTATGTCTACTCCAGTACAACTAGAGCATACCTGGGCATTATGCGGCCCGGGGGCCATGTGCGGCCCTATGGCTGACTCTGACCGGCCCCTGAAAGGGTTTTAAACCAGTGGTCCGGGGACCATCAGTGGTCCTTGAGGGAGTTCCAGTTAAATATGGAAAGTTGGTTAACCAGATGTAACTCTTTGAGAGCGTACAAAATGAAACCAAATGGACCCTTGCGGGTCCATTTGGTTTAATTTTTACGCTCTCAAAGAGTTACATTTTTACACTCTCAAGAGTTAAAATATTCATCATCTGAATTAGCCCAAGTCTACACAACTAGAGAATGTAGAAGATTAATGGTCATTTTGATCTGTTTGACTGTTTGGTTTACCAAATCCAGCCTGGAATTGTGGACAAAAGCAAAGAAATCTTTCGTTTTGGGGGTCTGTGGGGCTAAAATGTCATCAAATGGTGGCACTCTTTGGCACAAATACTGGTCCCTGGTGTCAAAATGGTTGGTCTTACTCCTACTTTTATCTTGAAATTTAATTAATATTACGCAGACTTTAGTTCAGCCTTTAGTCTTGGCTTCTCCACAATATTTTATGTATCTCACTTGGCCCCTTGGGAAAAATAATTGCCCACCCCTTAACTGGAGGATACCTCTGGATGAATTGTGTTATTAGATAATCTAATGTTAATATAATATCCAATAATGTGTATAGGTACAGGTGAAAAGAAAATGTAACTCTCCAGAGTGCACTGCAACTCCTCCAACACACTGGTTCATACATACATGTACGTTTAATTGCTTTTTTAGATTGTCTTTCATCACTAAATAGGTTACACAGGGTTTTTGTCCCAAAGGGGGACCCGTGCATGCGTGCTCTGAGCTGCGCTGCGTTCTACATGGATATTATTTGTTTGGCTCTTCCACTAGTTGTTGGAAACAAGAACAGATATGATTATGCTAAGGAAAGTGCATGTCCAAAACTCTCATTAATTAACTCATAGCGTGTGATCGTCGTGTTTGTCGTTTTCTGCCCTATGCCATGGCTCAAGCCAGTGCATTCGGTAAAAAAAAAACCTTATTTTGAAGTGCCAGATCTCCTAAACAGGATGTGTGATGACGTCATGGCGTTTCTGGTGTCTTGACTAACCTGTCCTCTCACGATCTGAGCAAAAAAGTTCCGGGTCAAAAGAATGGATTTGCCTACAATTACGGTAATTAGGCTACCTATTCGTTTTTTTTTTTTTTTTTTTTTTTTTTTCAGATAAAGACCCAAACAGTTGGAGTTGCCACTGTACGATCTTAAAAACATCCCTCACTTCACACGGTCTGATTTTTGTACTTTTACTCAGGTCTAATGGTAATGGTATGAAATAGTATGTCTACTTCTGCAATCTAGCATCTCCCCCTCTCACTCTCTCTCTGCAGGCAGGCTTGCTCGGCCGTGAGCCCAAGACATTGTTCACTCTTGCTGTATACATTACTATAAGTCACGGCTTCCTGCAGGTTCTAGGCCAGGGGTCAGCAACCTGCGGCTCAGGAGCCGCATGCGGCTCTAGAACACAGCCCTAGTGGCTCAGTGGCTGTAGCATTATTACATACACGCACCAAAATAATATAAACATTTCAGTCACCCAAAACGCGTTGCACTGCCTGACAGTTGCCAGTTAAAGTAGCACTTGTTGGCCATGTCAAAAAAGCCCAGCAGTTATCAGAGGTGGAGCTTTCAATCTGAACCACCCATTTTAAAAAGGTTTACTCAGTTTACTATGTCATTAATATACCTTAGAGATGTTGTGTGGACTAGAAATAGAGTTCTGTAAAACTTTAAAAACTCCATTTCTGAAGAAAGGTTGTGTTTCACCATGTTAATGGTTTTTCTTTGAGGACCTTTTTTTTCTGAGAGTGTGCAAATGGAACCAAATGAACCCGCCAGGGTCCATTTGGTTCACATTTGCACACTCTCAGGAAAAAAATAATAATAAAATGCGGCTCCAGACAGATTTTGAATTTAATTGTGGGTCGAAAATGGCTCTTTCAACATCTTGGGTTGCCGACCCCTGATCTAGGCTATCATCACTGGTGGACAGAAACCTCTTATCTAGAGTCAGACCTTTAGCTTTATGCATGCTGCGCGTGTAACGTATGATCTGCGCTGAGTTGTGGAATGACGATACAGACGATTTCTCTCTTTGTTGACAGTTTTATCTGGTAAAACACGTATCGCATCAGCTTCTGTTTGTTACACACCCAATCGTCGGCACGTCTACAATAGAATTAACAGAGCATTTGTTTATGAACAGTTTACAATAACTACTAAAAAATTAAATGTACAAAACATCTCTAGTCTGTGTTGGTATACTAAGCATGTTAGAAAGTAGCATTCATCACTGAGGAACACCTCTTACCATGGACATGGCTCACATTAGACTGACACCACTCTAAGGTGGAGACCAGTGTTATTCAATGAGGCGCCGCCCACTAACCAATAAGAAACGTCCTTACTGGTGGAGCAAGAGGAACTCACTAAAGTAAGGTTCAAGGTTCAAGGTTCTTTATTTGTCACTCCAGTGTATGTAAGGACATATACAGGGATGAAATAACGTTTCCATTGTAATCTCTGTTACATGTGCCTGTTGCAAGTTTGTAATTTCAATAACTGATTTTATTATTGATGCTTGCTTGCTTAATAGAAGTCCTGTCACTGAAAATGGTATGGGTGCGACTTCATCGCCTGTGGCGTGAAATGTTACATGCGGGCCTGCTTAACATCTCAGTACAGTGATTGTGCATGCGTTTTCCAAATTGGAAAACGCATGATTTGTGTCAGTGGGGTTGAAACCCCTGAAAATGCTGTCTGAACGGAAGGCTGATATTTCTTGTTTTATCTACAGACTGTCTACAAGGGCCGTAGTTGCCCAGGCAGTCATCATCAGCCATCTCTTCCCTGTCACCCCCAGTGCCTTATCTTAGCAGTAGTAATATATGGACATGGTCGCTTTGTATAATTCCTGCCCGCTAGAGAGATCAGATAAGATGGGGAATAAATGGGGGGAAAAAGAGAGGGGTGGGAGCCAGTGAGAAAGAGAGACAACAATCTGAGATGTGAGGAACAGCCAGCCGGTGCGGGGATGAGAAAAACATGAGAGAAAAGAGAACAGGGACAGGTGAGGTGGGAGGTGTGATGTTTTGATGGGGAGATTACCCCCCCTTTAAGAGAAAGACAGACGCAGAGAATCATCAAATGTCGATTTTCTTATGATTTATGTAATGTCACTTAATTATGTAAAGCCATATTCTCCTACCCTATACGTAAGAGGGCCAACAACCTGTGTGCTCCTCTCTTCATATGTGTCACCCTGTGTTCCTCCCTTTTCTTAGCACCCAGAGTGCTCTGTATACGTAGCACGTAGGTGGTTTCTATGCCACGGTGTTCACATTCAAAACCCTTATTGTGAAGTGCCAGATCCCCCCCAAAGCCGGACTAAGTTGACAAAATGTTTCTGGTGTCTTGATCGTTCTGCCCTTCAGCGCAAGTCCACAGATGCACCAGTCATTCCTATTGAAGACTGCTGGTTGGCTATAGAAAAGCGTACATTGAGAGGTAGAATCTGAGATACTGTAATGCCATTCCATAGCATAACGTGGGTGTTTTTTTTTTTGTTTTGTTTTTTTCAGAATGGCTGGATTAAAGAATGTAATGAATTAGTTGGGCGCAGAGAACAGGTAATTATTTAGCTTGGCGCAGGAAAATCCACCGCTATTCCCACATGTCAATTTATCTCCTCAACCCCATACATCGCATCATGGGGTGGCAGTGGTTCAGGGGTAGAGTCACCAGATGGTTACCGCAAGGTTGCCGGTTCAATTCCGGACTCCCCCAGAGTTAGTGTAGAAGTGTCCTTGAGCAAGACACTGAACCCCCAATTGCTCATGATGTGCGAGTAGGTACCTTGCATGCTTTCCACTGCTATCAGTTCATGAACGGGTGAATGTGATGCACATTTATGTAAAGCGCCTTGGATAAAGGCACTATATAAATGCACCATTTGCCATCTTCATCATCGCACCATTCTGCTACTACCTTCCACTACCCAGAAATGCCATATAGTCAGGGGAACTAGTACTGTCTTAGACCGACTATAGTAGTCAGTCTACTGGTCCATTTGGAGCCCCTTGGTGAGCTTCCAGCAGGACACGTATCGATACAGACCAAGCATATTGCCATGGGTCTGCCGTCCCTTCAACGTGTTAACTGTGACAGACAGCGCACTGATCGATCAATAAGTCGACACGTCTAATACTGTGCGGTTCGATCACCTCAATCCAAGTTAAATTTAGGCCCAAGTAATTCTATGCATCTCTATACATCTTCTACTACTTAAGTAAAAAAAAGAGAAAAAAAAAGTACTTTAGCAATTTCCAGCGCTGCTAATGTGACACGAGGATACAGGCTGCCTGCAGGTAAGTGAGGAGAGGAGACTTGTTTCACCTTTCTCTACACCTCTCTCTCTCTCTCTCCCCATCCCTGAGGCCTTCTCACCTCATTCACCTGAAATATTAATGTGGTCCAATCCAAGGGGAGAGAGTCAGAGAGAGAGAGAGAGAGAGAGAGAGAGAGAGAGAGAGAGAGAGAGAGAGAGAGAGAGAGAGATGCGATGAAGAGGAGACGAGGGCTTGACAGCTTAATCATGGACCACGCACATGACTCTCTCTATTCTCTCTCTTTCCCTTGTCTCTCTCTCTCAACGCTGCGGGCGAGTAGCGCCGCGACCTACATGATGTAATCACCTGCACACTCCCAGCAAGGTCCTCGGTACAGCGGACAGGAGAGAGAGACAGAGGGAGGAAGAGACAGACAGACAGACAGACAGACAGACAGACAGAGGGAGGAAGAGACAGACAGACAGTGGATAGTGCATGGATTGGGCGGTGCTGACCTTTACCCTTCATGCCCTTCTGGTTCATGCTAGGGGTGGGCAAAAAACGATATGCCAATATATCGCAATTCTTAATGCCATGATATCAAAATCTTGTAATCTCACAATCGATATTATGTTTGTTTTTCATCAAAGTCTTGATAAAATATTAAAGAAGAGTACGGCTGCAAGTTGACATGTATTGCTGTACTTCCATATATGCTTATTGGTAACTGGAAAACTCGGGCTGGGACAAACTCGGGCCCTGAGTATAGACAGAGTTACGCTGTCGCAAACCCTGATCACTAAATGGGATCATTCAACTACCAGTAGCCCTACAGCCCAGACATTAGAGACTTTAGTTGTCACTGTGCAATGCTTTAAAACAGATGTTTACATAGATCTTATTTGCACCACCATCGTTGAAAACAATATATTTCAAGCTCCAGTTTGTATAGCTCTTTCAGGCTAAAACAGCCCTTCCGAGCGCTCAGTTTTCTGACTCCTCAATGTTGCAACATTTCGGCTGGGCCGACTTTTATTTGGGCCGACTTTCCAGTACTCTGCTTATTGATGGTGTGACAAAATGTTATGGTCAGTTTTCTAGGGGTAACAACGGGAGACAGAGAGAGAGAGAGATGGACAGCACATAGCTCATCGGGGACCCCCGGAAGCTGTCACAGGAAAATTAACAGTCTAGTCGACGCTTTATAGAAAACCCTCAAGGGAGGTGGTGGGAGACAGACACAGAGACAGAGACGGAGAGGGAAAGGGGGGTGGTCGCGGTCCAACCCTTGAGGAATGGATGGAGGGATGGACGGGGGACGGGGGACTGGGTCTCTACAGGGGACGTAGCCTTGTCAAGCAGGGGTGGGTGTGTGTGTGGGTGGGGGGGGGGGGGGGGGGGGGGGGGGGAGAGATCTGTCAGACACACAAGTGGCACTTTGGGGCGCTCTGCGCTCCAACGGACGCCCAGGCCGTTTCAATCAGGGCGTCACTCACAGCCTCACACTGTCTGACAGCTGTATATGAAGGGACTGAATCAGCCGCCCCAGTGCCCACCACCCCCACACACACACACAACATGTCACGGTTTTGTTGTCAAGACTTTGGCTATGTATGCAAGTTGTGGAAAAGTAGTAACCTTTTTCCTTAAGCTTCTGATATGAGCCAAACCAGCTCCAAAATCGATGCAACTTGAAGGAACACGAAAACAATTGGTCCTTGGCGATCGCCAATTGTTTTTATTGACCAGGCTGGCAAAAAAAATGGACCATTAACTCAAATGCATTTTTTTCAATCAGCTCTAGAACGCCCCCTGGAGGGTCCAGGGGCCCAAAATAAAATAAATAAATAAAATAAATGAATAAAATAAATTGTGGGCCGGGCCCCAACTCTCATTCTTGGCTGGGAAAGGGGTAAGCAAATGCGGGCAACCCGCAAAATCCCACATACTCCCGTAATTAACCACATGATGAGGCAGAGCTTATATATGCATATCCAACATATGCATGTCTGAGGAGAATGTTCCATACTGCGCTCGACAACGATCAGGCATGTTACCAAAGCAAAGCACATGGAAGAGCGCACCACACAGGCGCGCACCCACACCTGGCATTCCACATTCATTAGTAGCCTAATCGACTTGATAGCGGAATCTAGGCGGGAGCGGGGTGGAAAAATCAGTCCCGCGCAGGGCTCTACTCCAGTGCTATACAACAAGCACTGCAATATGCAAACACAGCAGAAATATCTGTCAGGGCCAGGAGGATATCGAATGGAACAGAACCACCCTAAAGACTACCAGTGTTGGGCAGTAACTATTTAAATATTGCATATTACTGTAATATTATTACCTTTTCCAGCAAAAGTAAAGTAAAGATATTACTCTGCCAAAATGTCTAATAAGTATTCTACCGAAAACATGCCTCTTTTGGGCTTGTTGTTGCATGTGAATATAGAACAGATTTACAAGCTACAGATACAGATAAAAACAGAGATGCATTGTAGGTTGTAGATCTTAATCCACAGCAGCATTCTGCACACATGACCTACACTACAAGTTATCATAGTTGTTGCAAGTTGTCACTAAACAGATTGTGTTGTACATCTCTATTCCTTTACCAGTGGGAGGGGGGGGGGCTGGAAAAGTAATATTGTAATATGTAATATATAATTCTAGCAATAAGTAATGTAATAGTATTACTTTTTCTAATGGGTCATAAGTAAAGTAAAGATATTACTCTCCCAAGTAATATTCCCTAACACTGAAGATTACTAAGCTTTGTGTGCTTTGGCCTGACATCTGCATCGAGTGATTTCGGAGCATATAAAAATGATTTATTGGAGATGCTGACTTTCTATTGTATACAGACGAACATAACATTTGTTTTTTCATTGTATTGCTCCGCTTGGCAATGTAAACATGATTTATCGTGACAATAAACCCCCTTTGAATTGATTTTGTCTCCCTAGCAAAGAAAAAGCAAGCAGCAGGATGATAAATATTATGGATACCTGCCCATATCTATCATTACAAAATGATATTTGATGTTTTGCTATCAACCATCACTACACTATGAATCTGTGTAGTTCACGGCTGCTCCAACAAGAGTGCCAACATTCAACTTTGGAGTCAAACATTGTGTAAAAAAAGACCAGAGCCATAGAGTAAGGGTGGCCAACCTGCGGCTCGCGAGCCACATGCGGCTCTTCAGCTGGTTACATGCGGCTCTTAAGGGGCTTCCACATGAAACCGTCAAAAACACTTGGCCTGGCACAGTCATGCATTCCATATACCAGTGGTTTTCAACCTTTTTTATACCAGGGCCCCGACCCACCATTTATTCAGAATTTGAGCCACAGACAACCATTTGATGACATTTTAGCTCCACAAACCCCAAAGCTTTTGTCAACAATTCCAGGCTGGATTTCAGAGAAAATAAAAAACCGTCAAATATACAGATCAAAATGACCATTAATCTTTTACAACTCTACATTCTCTAGTTGTGTAGACTTGAGCTAATTCACATGATGCATATTTTAACTCTTGATTTTTTTGTATTTAGAAACACCAAATTGACCTTTCGGGTCCATTTGGTGTTTCTAAATACATGTCTATATGTTTTTAATAGTGTGTCTTGCGCACCTGCACACAAATGCACGTGTCTTATGGCAGGAGAGGGGAAATCTATTTGTGACCGTCGTGGTGGTTTTCTAACCATTGTGACCGTTTGATGTGGCTCTTTGCAGTAACACAGTGAAAAACGTGGCTCTTAGTCTTTGACCGGTTGGCCACCCTGGCATAGAGTAACGGTTGAGACGTGTCACATAGCAGTGAAAGGTCCTGAAAGATACATAATGTCAGTCTCACCCGCAGTGGCGTTTCTAAGCAATTTGGAGCCCTAGGCAAGATTTTCCCTGGCGCCCCCCAAGGGATAACATTATGAACTACTTTTAAACTAAATAACATAACGTATTGTCTCGAATATAAGGCGACTCGGTTATAAGACAACCCCCATTTTTCAGGAGTCATTTACAGAAAAAGAACATTGAATGTCAAATATAATCCCCCAAATATAACACGACTCATTTTTTTAGGGTTACCATTGGGGGGGGAAAAAAACATGGTCTATTCAGGCCAATAGGGTATATCTGTTTTAAATGTTCAATTCTAGTTATAGAGGATAAGTTTAACGTATTTACCCATATTAGTCTTATTATCCTGGGGACCCCCCCCCCCCCCTCCTCATGCCCCCCCCCCTCTCATGGCGCCCTAGGCAACTGCCTAGTCTGCCTAATGGCAAATACACCCCTGCTCACCCAATACCCATCACATGTGTGATGTTTCTTCTTATACGAGGACAGGAGTGGTGCCTGCGGGGCGGCGGCCCAGCCGGCACTCAGAACCAGGAGGGAGAGCAAATGGAATTATCACCGTATAAGCAGAACCGTCTGGCACAGAACTCTGACAAACACACTGCACCCTGTTCTGAACCCTGAAAAACACCAGCCACTATGAGCTGCACATTCTGAATCCTGGAAGAAAAAACTAAGGGTGGGAAGTTTTGATCTAATTAATTTGAAGTTTTGTAATAATTAATCTCAATTAATCACTTTTGTGTGTCAATTAAAACAGGTTGGTAGCGTGTGATTGAGTTTCTCTAAATCAAAGCTGTGTAAGGTGTTATGTTGAGTGTGAGGGTTAGAGATAGTGATTTATCGGACCAATGGGAGGACCAGACAGTGGAAGTCTGGATCAATGGCAGCCCTCATTGGCTACCCTGATTGGTTTCTTCTCCCATTGTGTGCACCGGTATGATCAGTACCCCTGAAATTCGTTCAGTGAAAAGGCCTCTGTGCAATTAAAATGAGTTGAATGAATTCCTTTGATTGTGTCATTGTTTCTGTAATTAATTAATCTCAATTAATCAGTTAAAGTCCCAACCCTAAAAAGAAAACATTTAAAACACGTCGATAAGAGGTTTTGACTGACGATAAGGTACTTCGTCCGGTCAGTCTGAATGATAAGTGGACTGAAAACATGATGTATTGGAACTATAAGAAGGTCACTATAAACCTTCTGATCCACTGCTGCCTTGCCCTACAGTCCCTGTTCTCCGGGTTGCCATTCAACAGCAGACCAAGCAACTCAAACTGTGAACTTGACCCCTTTAAGTTCACATTAAATCCTGTCTAAATCCCTAATAACCGCCCCAAAAATATCCTCTCAACAAGCCCAAATGTCAGTGTATTGTTTGTGGCACTGCAATTCCTCAGTCATCCAAATGACTGAAATCAGTTGTGTGAGCGACTGGGAGCGACTTTTAATCGGCATGAGCCGATATGTGCAAAGAAAACGGGGTATTAGCAGAGCTAAACGCTGGCCTTTCAATGAACCCAGACTAGTCTCACCCAATGGAGTCTGGTGGCATTTCTTCATACTGTGCAAAGAAGGGAGGGGATAGCATGAATGGAGTGAGACGGAAAGGGAAGCGTGGTCCATAGAGACCTAACCCTCATTATCTGTCCCCTTATTTATCTGTGTGTGAGTCTCTTCGGGGAGAGAGAGAGAGGGAGGGGTGAGAGACATGTTAACCGTTATGACCCCATCAGGATCAATAGCGCTTGACCTCAGTGATTGCTCTACAGACGTTTACAATGAGACACGCATTGGAAATTGGAGGGGATGGGGGCCATCCGTCCTTCTGCTTTTGATGCAGTACACCCACAGCGCCCATAAACGGGAGAACAGACCGAGGACTCTTTAGCAGTGAGGCGTCAATGCTACCGATAGTTAGCCTGGTTCAGACTAAAGGTCTGAAAATTAAGGCCCGGCCCCAACTGGGCCCTAACAGTTCAAGGCCTAAGCCCTGCACGACCCAACTAAATGGAATAGATTTAGGCCCTACCCGGCCCTAGACTGTCGGGTTTGGGCAGAATTTGAGAAGTCGCCACAGATTAAAAATGAAATGGCAATCAGCACCATCTTCATAATAGGTAAATGCAGAAAATAACTATTATTCTTACAATAAAATAATTCAATATATATTATTTCTTCATGGGGCCCCGAGGCTCTACCCGGCCCTAATGATGAGCAGAGATTTTAGGCCCAACCCGGACCTAAATGTCGGGTCGGGGCTGTTCGAGTTCGGTCCTGGTCGGGTTTGGGGAGAGTTTGAGAACTCTAGTTCAGAACCATCAACCTGGTGCAGAACAGTGCCATCCGGGACTAGTTCAGACCAAGTCTCTTGGTCTCGCCTTCTGTTGTCAACTTCTGATTTCTCTGTGCCAAGATGTAATGTACCAATGAGAGTCGGAATTGGGGGTTGGTCTAACGACAAATCCGAACAGACGCAGCTGATTGGCCAGCAGCCCTGTCGCTCAACAGTGCACTGGTTACCGTGTCAACAACAAACATGGCGGCTGCAACTGCGGTAAATCACTGACATATCAATCTGTCCATTACACCAAGCTATGACAAATAGTTTCTTTAAACAAGCGTCAGGCTGTATAGACATCATGATATTTTACTGCTTTTGTTCACATCCTAGTAATGCTCATTGGCTGAGTTTGTTTGGTTGGCAAAACGGGCTAGCCACATGATTGACAACAACCTCTCAACAACCTTTGTTTGGTATGAACCAAATCCCTCCCCGCTCAGCTAGTGGACAAGGTCAGACTCAAGCCTCAGTAAGCTGAACTAGAGTCGGATAATCAGGGTACCATCCTTCTGCTTTTGATACAGTACACCCACAGTACCCATATGCGGGGGGAAAACGGTCCCAGGACCGTTGAGCAGTGAGGCAACAGTGCCACCGATGGTATCACATTGTCCCTGTGTATGTATGCAAGGTTTAGAGTACGTTGAGCTTACCCCGTTCACTGGGTAGGTCCTCCATCCCAGCTCTCCCAGCACAGACGTTGTGTCCAGGAGAACAACTGAAATGAGAGAGAGAGAAAAACAAATCATAAGTATATAAGAAAAAAAAACACCTGGACAAGGCTTCATGCGCCCAAAGCTCTTCTCCCTCCTGGCTCCAAAACTATGGAATGCACTTCCCACTGCAATCAGAACCACAGACTCACTACCTAACTTCCGCCGCAGTCTGAAAACACACCACTTCAGACTCCATCTCTGCCCATAGCACTTGTATTACATACCAACCTATAGTACTTGCAGCAGTGGTGTAATGTATATAGGATGCCTAATGTATTACAATGTTTATGTGCTTACATTGTATATTGTAAAGTGTATTGCATATTTTTTCTTGAATTGTAAACTTTTACTATTGTAAGTCGCTCTGGTTTATAAGCATCTGCGAAATGCCTAAATTGTAAATGCAAGCCATTATTAGGATGTCTGCATGCACGGAGGTGCACACACACACACACACACACACACACACACACACACACACACACACGGACACGCACGCACACACACACACACACACACACACACACACACACACACACACACACACACACACACACACACACACACACACACACACACACACACACACACACACACACACACACACACACACACACACACACACACACCTCTTTTTGGCAAAATTGAGATATCACTCAAATGGGTTCATTTAGGCATTTTTATTTGGGTTTGGGGGAGGGTGTTTTTTTTTTTTTTCTTCCTTGTACCGTATGTTAATAGGAATGTCTTTGGCGGATGAATATGTATGAGTTGTTATTATGAAATGGTTTGTGCCATTCCTTTTTCCGCGGCTACAATTTGAGGCCCACGCTGATGGATTGCAGTCAGATTGCTGTCAACAGTCCATTGCCTCCTTTTCCCCGTCTCTCTCTCTCTCTCTCTCTCTCTCTCTCTCTCTCTCTCTCTCTCTCTCTCTCTCATATGGTTGGCATACGGGGCGGAGGTTGGATTGCAGGTTTTCAAGGAGCGCCAGACGCTATTTCGTCGGGGTCAGACGGAAAGCGTGTATGTCCAAAACGCAAATTGGAAGGGAGACAAAAAAAAAAAGATCAAAATGTTCCAATTGGGTACCAATATTTTGTAGCAATATTTTGCACAGAATTTGGAATAAAAATGTACAGTTAAAAGGAAATCCTAAGTTGTGTGACACACTGTGAGCGAAATGTACTGTATATAGTAGGGCTAAAGTCGTTCATGGATGTTTTGTAATAATTAAAATCTGCAAGGTTATCCAATATTGTGAGTGAAGTAAAAGTACAAAGTCAATTAATCCATGCTGTACTGTACTTGTGGTGTTTTAACTGTCATTGAAAAATATCAGGCGTTCACGCCTCATAGCGCGCCACCGAATGGTGCGAAAGAAATGGGGCAATTAAAGTGTTGAAAACATGGAAAATAGTCATCCTCAAAGTTGTACTCAAACATGGTACAAGAGTGTCGTCATCTCCGGCCCCTCCCACGCCCGTCCACTGCTGTTCTACATCACATTATTTAGAGCGACGCCCACCCCGGAAGGTTGACACTCCCTCAAGTCCACTTTCCAACGTGCGTTAGTCCAGGCTTTCCGTTTTCGCGCAAGGCGGACGAAAATGAAAGCCTGGGTGTCGAGGCCATGTACTTAGTGACTGTACACCACTGAATGGATCAAGCTTAGTTCAGTCACACGCTCTTCACTGCTGAATATTCATAAAATCTAAAGACACTAACCACTGTTACTTAGAATAAGAATTGTATTTTTTTTAATAGAATCTCCACCAGAGCATTACGATTTACCACATTACAGTAATCCATAAAAAAGTCGAAAAAAGGAGATACAATGTTTCTTGACCAACATTGGTAGCATTTCAATTTCAAACACACACACCACAACCACACACACACAGAGCCATTTTCTCTGGCCCACGAGTATGACTGCAGCAGGCGATGAGACGACGGCAGGCTCACAGATACATATTAATTCTGTGTCTGTGAAAGAACATCTGCCTGGGTTTAGGGAAGAGGGAAGAGAAGCTTCGCCAGGCTTGAGGAAGAACAGAAGATGGAACCCATCCATGGACAATGTTATGGCGGGGGGGAATAGATTAGAGAAGAGAACTGGTATACGCATGAGCGAAGAGAAGAACCCAGAGAAGAGAAGAGAAGAGAAGAGAAGGGAGAGAGGGGAGTGGAGCCCACATATACTAGTCAATTATTTCTTCTATTTTTTCTCCTCTCCTGGTATCAGCAATTACACAGCCCATGTGTCCCCTATTTTGTTTTATTTATTTATTTTTTTCTTTTGCCATTTGCAATCTGCCGGCCATGTTTTTTGGGCATGTTATTAGGTTCCAAATTTGAATGAGGGGAGGAGGGAGAAGAGGAGGAGAGGAGAGGAGAGGAGAGGAGAGGAGAGGAGAGGAGAGGAGAGGAGAGGAGAGGAGAGGAGAGGAGAGGAGAGGAGAGGAGAGGAGAGGAGAGGAGAGGAGAGGAGAGGAGAGGAGAGGAGAGGAGAGAAGAGAAGAGAAGAGAAGAGAAGAGAAGAGAAGAGAAGAGAAGAGAAGAGAAGAGAAGAGAAGAGAAGAGAAGAGAAGAGAAGAGAAGAGAAGAGAAGAGAGTAATTGAATCGTTACTGCAGGAATTAGCAGCATGTAGACAGCTATACTGCACTAGAAAAAAACAGTCAGTTCTGTTGTATTTTAATCATATATACCAGTGGTTTTCAACCTTTTTGATACCAGGGCCGACTATTTATTCAGAATTTAAGCCACGGACCACCGTTTGATGACATTTTAGCCCCACAGACCCCAAAACTAAAGATTTCTTAAATTGCTTTTTGTCCACAATTCCAGGCTGGATTTGAGAAACAATACAGTCAAACATACAGATCAAAAAATGACCAATAATCTTCTACATTCTCTAGTTGTGTAGACATGAGCTAATTCACATGATGAATACTTTTAACTATTGAAAATGTAAAAATGTCTATGTTTTTTACGTTTTCAAAGAGTTACACCTGGTTGACCAACTGTCCATCATTTACCTGGGAACCACCTGGAATCCTCTCAGGGACCACGGTGGTCCCTGGACCACTGGTTGAAAACCACTGATCTACTGAATCGTGCAGCGGTGTAATTGTGGCGATGCTGCGGTGGTGTCAGCAGTAGATCGTATGACAGAGAAAACATCGGTACCAATGTCAACTCTATCACCTTGCGGGAGGGATTGAGAGGGGGAGGGATTACAAAACAAAGTATTTCCGCAGCGCTTCCCCCCAAAAAAGGAACATAACGCCGATATCCTTGACATCTCTCTCTCTCTTTCCTTCCCGTCTCAAGGACGGCACATTTAATAATTCAGAAGCATGTCGGCCCTCTGTCTCTCTGTCAGCGGCTAAATGATTTACAGTGTGCGGTGGGGGGTATGGGGGGGTTTCACTGTCAGCGTGGCGCCGGCGTGTGTCTAACCAAAGCAAACGGCGAATCAGCGGTGGAAATAAATGCTTCATTTAAACAAGGGCTTGTCATAGTCGTCGTGGCAGAATGTGCACGACGGAGCGAGAGACACATTTCTCAAAAAGAAAGTCCCCCTATTAGGTGTGCGATCCTCCGGTCACCTTGCCGAGTACAATTCCGTTCCGTCTATGTCGCGTGGACGGCGTAGCGTAGCGGCAGCGGTGTGTCAATTAGAGGGATTTGGCGGCTGCTAGATGTGTTGGTTTGTCGTGTAAATAATAAGCAAAGTACAGTTTAAATGCAGCGAAAAACTTGTACATATATGAGAAGCATATTATGGGATTCGAGAAGAAACCTCCTAGGTCTTTATATGGACACTATGGCCTAGATTTTCGTCACCGCTAACCCCCTTATCCCTTAACTTCTTTGCCTTTTTAAACTATTAAAAAAAAAAAAAAATCAATAACAAAAGTGGCTAGTCTACAAGCTCACAATGTGTCAACACATTCTACTATTCCAAAATGTTTTTCAAAATAGTTTCTCGCAAGATGGACGGAAATACTGTAAGCCTGGGTGTCGAGGCTACTGGAACGCAAAACCAAGATTTTTCAAGTTTTTATCCACAATTTAGGAGATATAACTGGCAAAACATTTTCTACATTTTCTAGAAGGTACAAATGGACCCATAAGGGACAATTTGCTTTCATTTTACGATGTCAAGAGTTACAGCTCTGTAAGGGTCCCTTTGGTTACCAACTGTCCATTATTTAACTGGGGACCACCTGGAACCACACTGGTTGAAAACCACTGAGATTTCAACATAAAAGTTGAAATACTGAGATGCCCAAGGTTTATATGAAGAAACGATAGAATACGGAGGCTGAAACTGTTATTTATTTTTTTGTTTGTTATTCAATAAAAAAAAATCCACTTTATTCATAGGGCGTTGTTAGTAAACCACAGAGTTGACCCAAAGTGCTTCATTATGGAATTGCATCTTATATAATATGTGAGGTTTTGACAACAACCAACAGGAATGTCAACGGCAGTGCAAGAGAGTCTCGTTAAATCTGGCAACCCACGGAAAAGCCAACACCTAATGAGAGAGGCTTGTTGTTGGCGGAAAGTAACTAAGTACACATACTCAAATACTTAATCACAATGTGTTCTTTTCCTACTTAAAGTTAATGGAGCCAACGTTTTAGCCAAACAGCAAAAATAGATACTGTATATATAGCTATATGTTTTGCCCTTTTCCCCGTTGCTTTGAGTTTGATGCTGCAGCTTTTTCCCTGCAGACAGACACTTGCTTTGTCCTGCAGACGGTCCAGAACTTTGTTGTCAACAAATCATGAAAACAAAGCATTTGTCGGGTTGCGTGGGGGGTGAGGCAGCGTTTCAGTCAATCACAGCACAGCAGTCTCCAGCAGATTCATAATGAGCCAATACAGTGGAGGTGAGGTGGAGTTAGATTCTGTTTTTAAACACATCTGTTAACACACTTTAGTGTGTACATTGTCTGTACACACTAAAGTTGCCTCTATTACCTTTAAACGCCCTTAGACCCGCTAGGGTCCATTTGGCTCCATTTGTACGCTCTCAGAAAAAACTGTAAACAGGTGTAATCCCCCTGTAATAGAAGGTGTTGCCTGTTGCCGTGTGTCTCATCATGTTGCACGTTGATGTTGACATTGTTAGTTGATATTGATCAAAATGTTGCTAGTGTATCAGGGCCTTAAAGCAACCCACTATGACTTTCCTCTTTTACCTGGATTTGAACCAGGTTTCCTGTGCAAGTCCTTTTTTATTTATTTTGTTTTTGCCATTGATCTAATAACAGCCTTCCTGCATGCCTTCCTGGGGGGCTTAAAATTGAATATTGACCTTCAGGAAATAATGTGCGTCAGAACCTTGTTTCTAGGTGACCTTTATCAAGAACTAAACCTCTCAATAGAAGAGCAAAGAAACAAAATATAACCACCGCTGTTGTACTAGGTACTCCTTGGCAGGCCCGGATGTAACATTTCCCAATTGGGGGGCAGGCGAAAATGGTATGGGTGCGACTTCATTGCCCGTGTCACGAATGAAACCGCACCCATACTATTTTTGGTTACAGGAATTTTATTAGGCAAGTACATCATCAATAATAACATCAGTTGTTGCTGAAGTTGCAACAGGAACGCAGCATGCATAAAGCTAAAGGTCTGACTCAGAGAGTTTTCTGTTTTCAATGAGGAAATGCTGTTGGTTTAGTGGTTCCACAAGTGCAGTAGTCGTGTTTCAAATCATTTTAAATATAAGCACTTTAATTTGAAATATCTTTGAAATTCGGGTTGCATGTCATCATGTTTGGTGGGGCAGTCAGGGCATTTGGGGGGGGGGGATTTAGACATGCCAATGTCTAGATCTGCCCTGCACCGTGGCACTGCTCACCGCAATCAATCCGTCACATCAAAGGACGAGGGAAACCGTGAAAGCCATGCAGGGTTGCTAACGCAGAGGTAAAGTCAGGCATAAAAGCCACTTCTGCATACATCATGGCCTATGACATGTCCACCCGATAATAATATACTTCTCAATAATAGACTGTGAGACGGAGGGTGGTTATTTTAAAACCTCTCTTCAGTCGAACTATAACTAGACGCGGGGCTCAGTGTGGCTTCACGTCTGTTGAAGGCTATAATTATTGTATTCATTAAAAAGGTTATTATAGTGCTAATTTAACTGGAGCATTGACACTAAATATGCTTTATTTTTTACTCCACAAGTTTCCTGAGAACAAGTTACTAGTTAATATCTATTATCTAACTTTTGATGATGATGATGATGATGATGATGATGATGATGATTGTTATTATTAGATTCAAGATCTTTATATTATATAAGGGTATAGACAACATACATACAAGACGACAACAAGAAGACAGTGCAGTGCAAAGACCAGCATCATCAAAATTATGTCATATGGTTGTTTAAAGTGCTACAGTGTATATGCACTGCATATTGTTACATACACGCATCATTACAACAGTAAACTAGCGAGACAAGTTCAATTGTCTAATAGCTACAGGGTCAGTACTATCTCTGAAGCGAGATGTTGAGCAATTAATACTTCTGTACCTCCTGTCTGGTGGGAGGAGATTGAAGAGGTGGTGTGTTGAGTTGGGTGACAGTTATCAGCTATGGTTTTATTTGCCTTCCTGATTATTCTAATGCTAAAGAGTGAGGAAAGTGTAGGGCTACATCCAATGATTTTAGATGCATGTCACACTACTCTTTCTAGCTTGGTCTTGTCCTGAGAGGTTGTGTGACCAAACCGACAGTCATGGAGAAGGTGAGAACAGTCTCAATGGTGGCCTTATAGAAGTGAGTCATTGCTGCTTGTCTGACGTATTATTATTATTATTATTATGAAAATAACTGATCTACAAGCTCACAGTAACACTCGAGCTCATAGATCTGCCATTTACAAAAGGTAAGGCTTCGTAATGCGTTTCGTAAACAATAACACACGTAATGATTCCACTTTTCTTGCATTGTATATTTTAATACACACGTTTACTCAAGTACAATGTTACCCAAGTGCATTTCGGATACTCGACTCACTTAATTAAAACTGCACAGTACATACAGTAGTTTTGTGTCGACCTCACAAAGCACTCTGACGAACTTGACATTTCAAAACGGCATCGCGGTCGGCTAGAGCGCGACGACGTGGCTTTCGATAATTTCATGCAAATTCTGTTTAAAACAATGTGTTCCTGCTCTCGCGGCTCACTGCCCACCTGAGAACGCATCGACGTACGAGGAGAGTGGCGAGAAAACGCCCACATCCCACACACCCCCCCACCTCGTGTGCACTGATTAACTGAGTCTGCACTCCTATTGCTCCAGTGGTCAGGAACGCACTCATGTAAAAGTATCAGCATACGCACTCCATTACAAGTAAGTAAACTGTATATATAGTGCATATTTCACAGACACCAGCCTCACAAAGTCACAACAAATCATGGGCAATGCCCCCCTAAAGGCCCTGACTGCCCTACCAAACATGGTGGGGCAGTGATTAATGCCATCATTGCATGCCATCATGGCATGATTGCATACAAAACAACCCAAATTTCAAATTTAAGTGCTTATAAAATAAAATTATTTGTAACACTACGCTACTAACTAACTACAATTGTGGCACCACTAAACCAACAGCATTTCATCATTGAAAACAGAAAACTCTCTGTGAACTGCAGGCGAACCTGTGGATTCATGACTGGGAAGCCCCGTGCCCCAGAAGTTTAACATTGAGCGCTCGTTCTAAATCGAATCACGCACGTTCAACAAGCTAACGCCTCCGTGAAGTAGACCCTACTTCCGGCAGTCTTCCGGGTGCTTCAAAAAACGCCACTGACAAACTTCTATTGAAATGAACGGCAAGGGTTATCGCTCGAGTACCCTCTCTATATTTTATTACTCTATCGTCCACAGATTTCATGTGGTAATTTTGGGGGAAAAGGAAAATGCCAGCACTCATGAAACAGACAACAAACGCGCTTCAGCCTTTCGTCAGTGTTTGGCAGTGCAGAGGAAGAACGACGGTGCTGAAACGTGTTCGTTTTCTGCTCACCAAAATTAAATCCACCTGACTTAAAAGGCAGAATGGCTTGCCATTACGTTCAACAAAAAATATAGGAAACTCTCGCACTCAAAAACTTTGTGTTAATCGTCATACTGCACTTTCATTTTGCTGTGCATTTTCCCTGCCATTTTGAGAGCGAGCTTGAAACAAGTTGTTTACTAAAACTAAATGATCTCCTGCACCCAGGAGCACCCCACACTTCTGCGTCGTTCTGTGCAAATCAAACAGAGCCGGATTTAGCCAGCACTATTAGGGTGGGCTGAAAGAATGACTCCATGGCAGGATGCATGTTTAGGTGGGGCTCTGCCCACCCCTCTAGACCTGCCATTGAAGGACGGATCTCCACGGAGCGAGACATGGCTCCTGTTGCTGTTCGCTTTGAGTAAATGAGGAAACGCGATGGGAAACGAGTGATACATGATGGCGATTTCATAAGCAGGGAATGAATGGCTGTGGCAGCCAAAGCAGTGTTGCCAACTTGGCACATTTGTCGCTATATTTAGCCCCGTAGCGCTAAAATTAGTGAAAAACTCTTGGTGGAAAATCTAGTGCTTTTCTGCGGGTGAGTTGGGATGAAACTGGTTGACAGGCGCCAGAGATAACACTCATTTTTCACCATTTTTCCTCCTACGATAGTCCTCCTTCCTTCCTAGAAAGGACCATTGGTAACCAAATGGACCATTATAGATCTGTAACTCTTGAGATCGTAAAATGAAACCAAATGGACCCTTACGGGTCTATTTGGTTTCATTTTTCGATCTCAAAATGCAGGATAAACAGTGGGCCCTGGTATGAAAATGGTTGAAAACCACTACTCGCACTACTAGCGCATTCTAGTGCATTTTGGCAGTTGGCAACACTGAGCCAAAGTGCGTCCTGTGAGCCACGGGTTGGCCACCCCTGCTGTAGATAGTCAGTCGTGTGAGCACTGAAGGGCATTATCATCCCAGGGTTTATGGATCCTATGTGATATTATCTGTGAGCTGCGAGAGGGGCTGCATGCGCAATAGAGAACAGGGATGCGTTTCACTCTCAGCCTCTGCACAGTGGCGACGCAGAAATGCAATCTATATAAAAATCTATACGCAACAAAACCGAAGTCAGTGGGGAGAAATGAAGAGGTTGGAAGGACTGGAATTCTTCAGTCACAGAGAGAGAGAGAGAGAGAGAGGAGAGAGAGAGAGAGAGAGAGAGAGAGAGAGAGAGAGAGAGAGAGAAGAGAGAGAGATGAGAGAGAGAGAGAGAGAGAGAGTGAGAGAGAGAGAGAGAGTGAGAGAGAGAGAGCATGAAAGAACTCGTCCTCTCCCCAGTGTCCACCCAAGGCTAGGACACTTTCCAGACAAGCACATTAAACACATTAAATACTGGTTCATTTTTTGGAACCAGACCAGAAGAAAATCTCTTCTAAATCCATCAACAAGGCATGCCCTATGCAGTGGAAAAATGTGTGTGTGTGACATTTTTCTTTTTTTAAAACAATCATATAGGAAAGCTATTGGCGGAGAAGTTTGTCTATCAGATGTTATGCTTAGCTGTGATTGGACCATAGCAGGTCTACACAACTGGAGAATGTATTAAATTAATTGTCATTTTTGACTTCTGATATGTTTGAACTGTTGTGTTTTCTTCTCTGAAATCCAGCCTGGAATTTTTGACAAAAAGCAAAAAAAAAAAAAAAAAAAAAAAAAAAAAAAAATCTTTAGTGTTGGGGTCTGTGGGGCTAACATCTCGTCAATAGTGGTCCATGGCTAAAATGCTGAAAAAAATAGAGGGCCCTGGCACCAAAGGTTGAAAACCCTGTCCTATAGACACTGAGACGCTGATAGAATATAAGTGTTTTCTGATCTCACACTGAATCAATAAAATTAAAATAAAAAGGGCAGTGATATCTGTCCATGGCGACCAGTGTGTTAAATCATCTCTCCCTCTCTTCTCTCTCTCTCTCCTTCTCTCTCTCTCTCCAGTGTCAGCCTGTGTTATAATGGTCACATCGGGGCAGCAAGTGTTCTGGTCAAGTGGCAGGGCTAATTAGCTCACGTTGGCACTGTCACTCAGCACAACATAAACACGGGGCTGTGCACAGGTGAGGAACGGCTTGACATTCCCACATACTGGTGCAACGGCATGCTGCGCTGAAAGCCGCTGCTGTGTGCTGTGCGAGAGTGTGAGAGAGAATGACGTGCAGTGGCGTTTCTAAGCAATTTGGGAGCCCCAGGCAACATTTTCCCCTGGAGCCCCCCTTACCAAATGGACCCGTATATAGGGCTTCAGGGAAAATCTCCTGTGACATCATACCTATGACGTGACGGCCACAGTAAAAACGGCACCATCCAAGGGATAAAATTATGAACCATTTTTAACATAAAGAACATAATATGTGTGTTTTAAATGTTCAATTATAGTTATATAGGACAAGTGTAATGTATTTATCCATATGAGGCTTATTAGCCTGGGATTCTTTTAACCTCATAGT
>CM076978.1:4220698-4256246 GCA_039105355.1 Benthosema pterotum
CCATTTTCAACAATATATCCTTAGAGAGGTTGTGTGGACATGATAAAAAAAAAAAAAAAACGTTTCCCCAATTCTGTACTTCCTAAAAATGGGGGTCTGAAAAAATCATTAGCATGGTGAAATACATCTGATGATCATCAAGATGTATTTCACCATGTTAATGATTTTTCGTTCAGAAAAATCATTTGGTTCACATTTGTATCCTCTCAGGAAAACAAATGACAATGGGTGGAATTCCCCTTTAAAGGGATATTCTGGATTTGTGGATTTTAAGTTGTATGAAATGCTCTCCATTAATATAGTGGTATTAATTGATTGCCATGCTCTGGTTCTTGTCAATATTATGTAGTTCGGGTCATTTAGTGGGGGTCCCTAGCGCCACGCAGTAAAAGTAATCTACAAAAACTAATGTAATATGTATTGTTGAATTATTTCTAAATATCAGGACCTTCGTTCATTTTTGATCCCCTATCACATGGAACTACTTTTTGGGCGTAGTGATATGGACACAGAATACGTAGTTATCTGTTTATTTGGTTCCATTTGTACCCTCTCAGGAAAAAAAAGGTCTTAAAGAAAAAAACATTAACATGGTAAAAAACATACATGTATTTCACCATGTCAGACTCCATTTGTAGGACACAGAATGGGGAAAAGTTTCATCATGTCCACCTAGCACCTCTAAGGTATATAAATGACTATTAGAATGTTGAAAATGGGTGGAGTTCCCCTTTAATGGCAAGTATTTCTTACAGCTTAAGTTAAAAAAAAATCTATCCCTTTAAGTTCTGCCTTCCAGTCAGTATTCCCTTGATATCCAGTTTTTTTCACCCTACTCTATTGTTGCTGCACAATGGTACAGTCCTGTATGTTGTTGTTGTAGTGTGTGTGGCACCCTAGTGCTCCTGTGTAATGGTACAGTCCTGTGTTGTGTTGTAGTGTGTGTGGCACCCCCTAGTGCTCCTGTGTAATGGTACAGTCCTGTATGTGGTGTTGTAGTGTGTGTGGCACCCCCTAGTGCTCCTGTGTAATGGTACAGTCCTGTATGTTGTTGTTGTAGTGTGTGTGGCACCCCCTAGTGCTGCTGTGTAATGGTACAGTCCTGGTATGTTGTTGTTGTAGTGTGTGTGGCACCCCCTAGTGCTGCTGTGTAATGGGACAGTCCTGTATGTTGTTGTTGTAGTGTGTGTGGCACCCCCTAGTGCTGCTGTGTAATGGTACAGTCCTGTAATGTTGTTGTTGTTGTAGGTGTGTGGCACCCCCTAGTGCTGCTGTGTAATGGTACAGTCCTGTATGTTGTTGTTGTAGTGTGTGTGGCACCCCCTAGTGCTGCTGTGTAATGGTACAGTCCTGTATGTTGTGTTGTTGTAGTGTGTGTGGCACCCCTAGTGCTGCTGTGTAATGGTACAGTCCTGTATGTTGTTGTTGTAGTGTGTGTGGCACCCCCTAGTGCTGCTGTGTAATGGTACAGTCCTGTATGTTGTTGTTGTAGTGTGTGTGGCACCCCCTAGTGCTGCTGTGTAATGGTACAGTCCTGTATGTTGTTGTTGTAGTGTGTGTGGCACCCCCTAGTGCTGCTGTGTAATGGTACAGTCCTGTATGTTGTTGTTGTAGTGTGTGTGGCACCCCCTAGTGCTGCTGTGTAATGGTACAGTCCTGTATGTTGTTGTTGTAGTGTGTGTGGCACCCCCTAGTGCTGCTGTGTAATGGTACAGTCCTGTATGTTGTTGTTGTAGTGTGTGTGGCACCCCCTAGTGCTGCTGTGTAATGGTACAGTCCTGTATGTTGTTGTTGTAGTGTGTGTGGCACCCCCTAGTGCTGCTGTGTAATGGTACAGTCCTGTATGTTGTTGTTGTAGTGTGTGTGGCACCCCCTAGTGCTGCTGTGTAATGGTACAGTCCTGTATGTTGTTGTTGTAGTGTGTGTGGCACCCCCTAGTGCTGCTGTGTAATGGTACAGTCCTGTATGTTGTTGTTGTAGTGTGTGTGGCACCCCCTAGTGCTGCTGTGTAATGGTACAGTCCTACAACAACTTCCCCTTCAGACAGGAAGTAGAAGAAAAAAGTCTGTTGTTTGGAGCCAAAGCAGTTATTGTTTCATGGAGTTAGTTGGCTCATTTTAGACATTTCAGTGCATTCAAGCTCATGCTGCTGTTTATGTTGTTGAGCCAGACAAGCATTGTCTGTAAGTGACTTTGTTTAGAATTCTTTAGGCATGTTTTAGTTTTGTGAAAGTGAATTGGGAAGCATTGTTCTTATGCTAATGCTAACATGTTACACACACTACCAAATTATTGAACCCTTGTTGAACCTGTTGTGAACCTTCATTTTCATGCTAGTGCTGTGATTATGCTATTGTGAATTAACTTAGTTACAGCAGTCTTGTGGGCCTATAACTTACTTAAAAGTATGATACTTACTTAAAGGGAACTCCACCCATTTACAATATTTTAATGTCATTAATGTACCTTAGAGATGTTGTGTGACATGATAAAAAAATGTCCCCCAATTCTGTATTTCCTAAAAATGGAGGTCTGAAAAAAATACTTAGCATGGTGAAATACATCTGATGACATTGTCAAGATGTATTTCACCATGTTAATGATTTTTCTTTCAGACCCCTTTTTCCTTTTTCTCAGGATTTTTTTGAAAATGGGTGGAATTCCACTTTAACAATTCTTTAGGCCTGTTTTAGTTTTGTGAAAGTGAATTGGGAAGCATTGTTCTTATGCTAATGTTAAAGGGGAACTCCACCCATTTTCAACATGTTTTAATATGTCATTAATATACCTTAGAGATGTTGTGTGGACACGATAAAAACGTTTCCCCCATTCTGTGTTTCCTAGAAATGGAGGTCTAAAGAAAAACCTCTAACATGGTGAAACATCTTGATGATATCATACAAGATGTATTACACCCTGTTAATGATTTTTCTTTGTTTTACTATTGTTAAAAAACGTTTGGGCCATTTGAGCTATTGAAAAATGTTTAAAAAGGCAAAAAGGCAAAGAAGTTGAGGGATAAGGGGTTTAGTGGTGACAAATCTAGGCCTTGGAGTCTATAATAAATATGTTGGAGTTTGAAGCATATATCCTGACTCATGTCCTGTCAATGGAGTTTAGCTAGCTGTCAAATTGTGGTTACTACGCCTCAAGGAGGACAGCACACTTAAAATATTTTTATAGCAGCATAAAAACAACAGAATCCAAGAAATTGATTCCTGGCCTGAATGGTTTAAAACACAGGTTTTCAGCAGGTGGTCCAGGGACCACCAGTGGTCCCTCAGAGGATTCCATGTGGTCCCCAGGCTAAATGTTGGAAAGTTGGTTAACCAGATGAAACTCTTTGAGAGCGTAAAAATGGACCCTTGCGGGTCCATTTGGTTTCATGTTTACACTCTCAAGAGTTAAAAATAGTGAATCATGTAAGTCTACACAAATAGAGAATGTAGAAGATTAATGGTCATTTTTATCAGTATGTTTGACTGTTTTGTTTCCAAAATCCAGTCCGGTATTGTGGACAAAAGCAAAATAAGGGCTCCATTTTCGTTACATGCTAAACCCCTTATCCCAAATCACTTATTTCGTTTTTACTATTTTGAAAAAATATTACTAAAAAATAATACTATTTTTTGAAAACTTTTTTGGAATATTTGAACTTGTCAATCTATTAACACATTGTGAGCTTGTAGACTGGCCATTTGAACTACAGAAAACTGTTTCTTTTAAATAGTTTAAAAAGACAAAGAAGTTAAGGCATAAGGGGTTTAGCAGTAACAAAAATGGATCCCTAAATCTTTATTTTTGGGACCTGTGGGGCTAAAAATGTCATCAAAGTGGTGGTCCGTGGCTCAAATGCAGAATAAATTAGTGGTCTCTGGGATCAAAAAGGTTGAAAACCAGTGATTTTAAACATGACAAACATTGATAGCCAATGTCACTCCTGTCGTCCTGTCATCGTTTATATTCCCAGGTGCGCGAGGTGGGCCCCATCAGCCACAAGGGCTTCTACCTGGCCTTCCAGGACATCGGGGCGTGCATCGCGCTGGTGTCGGTGCGCGTCTACTACAAGAAGTGCCCGTTCACGCTGCGCAACCTGGCCTCCTTCCCCGACACGGTGCCGCGCGTCGACTCGTCCTCGCTGGTGGAGGTGCGCGGCGCCTGCGTGGACCACGCCGAGGAGCGCGAGCCGCCCAAGCTCTACTGCGGCGCCGACGGCGACTGGCTGGTGTGCCGCTGGGCCGCTGCGTGTGCAGCGTGGGCTACGAGGCAGCAGGACGGCGCGCTCGTGTGAGTCTCTTTTTTTATTGCTTTTTCTTTGACCGCAGCTACAGTGGTGAGCGCTTGAGGTTGTCGCTGGTACCGTCTGATTGCCTCTGAGGCACCTTGGTGGTACCACACCCCTGTCGTGGTGACAGGTTTTGCACTTCATGTACCATAATTTCTGGACTATAAGCCGCACCTGAATATAAGCCACACCAGCTAAATTTGGGGCAAAATACTCATTTTTCCATGTATAAGCTTATAGTCTGGTGCGACTATAAGCCGCACCAGACAATAAGCTTCATGATAGAGCAGTTCAACCTTTTTGATCCCAGGGCCCACTATTTATTCAGCATTTGAGCTACAGACCACCATTTGACAACATTTTCACCCCACAGAATCCAAAAATAAAGATTTATTTGGTTTTGTTCACAATTCCAGGATGGATTTTCGCAAACAAAACAGGCAAAACAGAGAGATCACAATGACCATGACTTGTTAATTAATTGGTACTAATTTAGATGGTGAATATCATAACTCTTGAGAGCGTAAAAACGAAACCAAATGGACCCGCAAGGGTCCATTTGGTTTCGTCTTTACGCTCTCAAAGAGTTACATCTGGTTAACCAACTTTCCATCATTTTGGTCTGGAGGGCCCACCTGGAACCCTCTCAGGGACCGCCTGTTGAAAACCCCTGTTAAAAAAGCCACCTGTAAAAAATCCATAGATTGGCCGCACCATTGTATAAGCCGCAGGGTCCAAAGCATGTGAAAAAGAGTGGCATACAGTCCGGAAATTACGGTACAGTGAGCACTTGAGGTCGTCGCTGGTACCGTCTGACTGCCTCTGAGGCACCTTGGTGGTACCACACCCCTGTCGTGGTGACAGGTTTCGCACTTCATTTAAAAGGTGTCAATGGTTGTTGTGCGGCAGAGCAACCGCAGTGTGGCGCATGTGTGACCCATGAACTCGCATGGCGAGGATATTTAGGTGTCTGTCCGCCAAAGAGTATTCTTCCAACTCCCAACAGAGTGCGACAGGCTAGCCTTTAGTCTCTAGCCTTTAGCACAAATCAGTCTGCCAACGAAATATGCCTGTAGTACACTCCCTGCAGCGTTGGTCTGCAGTGTTGCCAAGTCTGCTTATTATGAGCAACTGTGAGCTTGTTTTCCTGGGAAAGTCACTTGCAAATCCTCATAGTTTGTTTGTTTGTCTTTTTGGGCTTGCTTTCAAGATTCTTTTTGAAAACGGCTGAGGAAATGTGTCTAACATGGTGAAACCGGTTGCTTCTTTTGGGATTGTTTTCTTAGACATTATCACTTGTTTCACTAAAGGAAATGTACAGAGTGGGCGCTATATTGGCCCAGTTCTGTGTTGCATTTGAATTCCGTGTTTCCTTCCTAATGTGCGTATTTTGCTTAAAGCCATGTCATTGGGTGTTGCAGTGGGTTGAATTTGGGTAAATGAGAGCATGTGTAACTGGATTTACTATCCAAGATGACTTTGTGTTCTTCTGGCCGGCTTATTTACATATTCAAATACACATCTGTTGCATACTTAGTTAACTTTGTTAAATATGGAGTTTTGTATCGTCCTGCAAATTAACCTTGCAGCAAGATTCCAGAAAGGCGTCTCATTATCAGTCATCATGAGAGGATTGTTGAGGTGAGGCAGTTTTCAATGTGATGGCGGTTATTTGCAGAGTACATGTCGGGCCCGGATGTGGATGCCCATACCTAGATCTGACTTCTAGACCTAAATAAAAAAAAAACTCTGTCTACACTCTGTAATTGTGTAGATTTATTTTTTTAAATTAAACTTAAGTCATGCAGATGTCCAACAATTTTTACTGTGAGTTAATCACACACTAAATAAATGAGTTAACTCATGGCTGTGTTCACTCGCGATTAAGTAGTTGCTGACCGCCTTATAAATGACATGATTTTCAAATTAAATGCTTGCACATTTAATTGCACACTGAGTTCGGTATTGTTTTAATAACCGTGGAAAATGTAACCAGACTGCAGAAAATCAAATAGATATTCAGCCATTATCAAGGAATGTGTTTGTGGCGAACAGACAGTGAAGTATTGACACCAGTAAAGTCCTCTGATAACAAGCATGGACACATTAGCATTAAAGAGCTGCCATTACCATTATAACAACAACGGCATATTTTTTCTGGGGAATATTTCAGTTTCATTTGTGATGCTGTGATGAGACTAGATAATAGTGTGGGGGTTGGGCTATTGTTGTGATTGTGTGTATTGTGTATGCGTGACGCGTGACGTCTTTAAGGATGCATTGCAGTAAATTGGTGTAACTTTCAGAATTGAATGTTTTGTTCACACTTTTAGGTTTACAGGAGTAAATGAGTTGGGGATTTATTTATTTATTCACTCGCTCGCTCATTTCATCTTTTACTGGCATAGAAGGTGGACAAATGAAACAAAAATATATCTACACATATGCATCCAGTGCAGTGGTTTAACACATACATTTTATTTGACTCTAGATTCTCGTTTCTGAGGCTACCTTCTAGTTTCTGGCGCTACATTCTAGTCTAAAAAGCTAGATTCTAATGCTGAAAACTAGAATTTAGCCCCATTGGAAACTGGGGCTAAATTCTAGTTTTCAGCATTACAATCTAGCTTTTTTGACACTAGAGTTTTTTCTGAAAGTTATTCCTGTGTCAGCTCAACATATTTCATGCCAAGGACCACCAGAATTATCTATTTTTGGCTGCGGACCCCATCTGAAAACATGTTCACGATATTGGTCTGTTACTTGCACCATCTACACGCAGATGGTTGCCTGGCGTAGTGGTGAAAGATAAGTCTTCCAAATTGAAGGTAGACTTCTGAAAACTGCAAAAGTTGCTTAAAAAGCACTGACTATGCATCTGGAAAAAGGCAGCTTGGATATGACTTTGTTTGAAAGAATAAGAAAAAAAAATCAAAAACAAAATGAGAGAACCTGCAAAACATCAAAGGCAGTCCTTCCTTTTTGCTGTCCAGATCCACCCCCACTGACAGGTGGAAAACAAGCTCCGGTTCTTTTCAAGTTTCAAATTGAAAGATCTCGCAGATGTGATTAGGTGGATGCTTTTGTGTGACGCTGTAGTACATGGAGTGGATAAGATGAATCTGCCTGAGTTGTTTTTTTTTCCCCTCTCTCCAGCGTTTTCAATCACATTTCTGTACTTCTGTACTCTACTACATCTCATTATGCAAATGTATTTTTTACTTTAAGTTACTTTAAGACAGTGGTTTTCAACCTTTTTCATAGCAGGGCCCACTATCTATTCTGCGTTTTAGCCACAGACCACCATTTGATCTTGAGTTTAGTCTCTCAGACCCAAAACTAAGCATTTTCATTTTTTTGTCCACAATTGACAAAACTAACTGGCAAAACATTGGTTTATTTATCATTGGTTTCTTTATCAACTGTCCATCATTTAGCCTGGGGACCACCCGGAATCCTCTCAGGGGGCACTGGTGGTCCCCGGACAACTGAAAACCAATGCTTTAAAATATTTTGGTCGTTATTACAAAATGCATCAATCATACAGTAGGCCTATATACCATTCTGCCATTTGAAAATAGCAGCATCTAAAAGCTCACATTGTGAGCTCGTCAAAATATTATACAGCTCTTCAATTATTTATCCCCACCATTTGATACAGTAGGCTATATATTTTTTTTAAAGTGAGAATAGCCACCACTCATCTGCCAATAACGCAAAGGGAGGCTCCACCGACACAAAGCTGTACATGAGCAGGTCTTTTATGTTGCAGGAAATTTGCGTTTATTTGTTGCTTGAAGTATATTCTGATGCCAACTACTTTCTTTTTGAACTTTTACTCGCGGCATTCTGGGCTGTTTAGACTGGTATTTCTGCATTGCATTATTCATGCATTTACCTTTAAATTTGATCATCTTCCACCTTGTTCCTACAAGGCGTGGAAGGAGATGAGAGTGTGGGGCTGTGTGGAATGATCATATCATTCCATTTCATCTGTTCCGTAACGTAGCAGCAGCCTGCGCAGACCAGAGCCAGGAGATAGATAGATGGCTGTGTGCAGCGCAGCGTGGATACATACATACATTCATTCATACATACAGTACATATCAGGGGCGGATGCAACATTTCCCAATTTTGGGGGGGGCAGGAGAAAATGGTATGGGGGCGGCTTCATCGCCCGTGTCGCTTCGCACCACGGGCAATGAAGCCGCACCCATACCATTTTCAGTTACAGGACTTTTTATTGGGCAAGTAAAGCATCAGTACTAACCTCGGTTGTTGTTGAAGTTGCAACAGACACGCAGCATGCATAAAGCTAAAGGTCTGACTCAGAGAGTTTTCTGTTTTTAATGATGAAATGCTGTTGGTTTAGTGGTGACACAAGTACTGAAATATCTTGTTGTTTTGCATGAGGGAGTCTGAGCATTTAGGGGGGCATTGCCCCCCATGCCCATGCCTAGATCCACCCCTGGTACATATGTGGATACATAGATGAAGAGGTGGATAGCAGGGCTGGGCCTTGCTACATCCTTTATTCTCACACATGGAACCAAAGTGATATCTGATTGCAACACATGTACACACACCGACCGCACACTCTGCGTATCACTGAGTGTACGCGAGCAATGCACACACATCATGCAAGTGGATGCGTGTGCACTCACACATACTCAGAGTTGTTGTAATCTTGCATCACATTGTATGCGTGTGCATGCATGCGTGTATGTATGTGCGTGAGCACACCACATCTCCTTTAAACAATAGAACTGTTAATGGAGTCCCAGAGGAGAGGGAGAGAGAGAGAGAGAAAGGAAGAGTGAGGGAAAGAGAGAAGAGGATTTCTATTAGGAAAGAAAGAACGCTAAAGACATTATGTCGACGTTTGCTCTGCGTCGGCGACCGCAGGTTATGTTTTCCTTTTGTAATGATTCACAGCGTGAAACCGTGGCAGCCACCGGGGTTTTGAAAAAACGTTCCATTTGAGAATTGTAAACGCGTTTCTTAAAGCTGTGACTGCTGTCTACCCCCTTCAGCACGACTAGTGTATCTAAAGGACCTCAAGTGCCCTTCAAGATGACAACCCAATCAGGGTCATTGTTACGTACACCTGTGTGACATCACAAAGGTGTATCGCTGGCCCCCAAAGTACACCTTACCTAGTGGCCACAGGCAGTTTTGTAACCAGTGGTGTAAAGTAACTAAGTACAAGTACTTTGTTACTGTACTTAACACTCTGCCAGCACTTTTTTTTTCTTTTAGGTAGCTAGTGCTAGCGTTTTTCATGTAAAAGCCGTATTTCATATTTCGGTCCCTGTTTCGGTCGGGCATGTTAGATCGGTGCACAGGATGCTACTTCCTGTCCGTTTCTTGTTTGTGTCCCTCAGCTGGTAAGAGGAGGTGATCGCTGCTCGCGGCCGCTAGCATCGGGATTGTATCAAACAATAGCAATACTAATCAAAGATTGCCGTAGATCAATGGCAAAGGCAGCGGTTGTAACTATTACCTGATAATGGTAAGATTGCCGTGAATCAACATCAATGGCGGTTTAACTGTAGAACAAATATCGAGAACTTGTACTTTTATTTATATTTTTTCTTTCTCCTCTCATGCTTAGATACACAGCCTTCATTGTGGTGACTGATGTTGTCCTCGTCATGTATTAAGGTTATTGTATTGTGGGACGTCGCCATACAAATCCATTCATACACACACACACACACACACACACACACGCACACGCACACGCACACGCACACGCACACAAACACGGACTCTAGCAATTTAAAAAAAACTGATGGGCTGAAATGTGAAATCCAGAGTAGACACTATAATAAAAATCACACCCGTGTGAAATGAAGTGCTGCGTGTGTGGGCTACAGTATACTAAAAAACACTTCGTCCCATTGTGCTTGTTTTCTCTGAACATGGCAACATCAACAATACACACTTCGTCCCATTGTGCTTGTTTCTCTGAACATGGCAACATCAACAATACACACTTCGTCCCATTGTGCTTGTTTCTCTGAACATGGCAACATCAACATGACTCCACACATGCAGGCAGGGACACATGCAGGCAGGGACACACGCATGCAGGCAGGGACACACACACACACATCTTGTACATCGTCTAAAGGAAGTGCTTTGGCAGCACTTCAAAAATGACCCCCAAAACATGTTTGAAAGTGACATATCCCTTTAAGGGCGAGAGACAGAGAGAAAGAGGGAGAGGAGAGAGGAAGGGAGTCACTAAATGGGAAAGCCGCTGACAGGCACTTGAGTCTGGACTGTGACCCGTAACCGTGGGGTCAGCCAGGCACAGTGTCCACGTCAGCCGCTGAACGGCCATTAGAGTGTCCTTGAGCCAGACTGACAGCACACACATCCCCCCTGTTCCTGGTAATCGCTGGAAAAGTAACTACAGTAGAAAGTAGTCCTACATTTACTCAAGTACAGGGGCGGATTGGCACATATTTTCCCACCGGGACAATTTTGCCTTTGCCAGGCACCCTGGGGGGGGGGGGGGGGGGGGCAGCTGGTTAACAGATGTAACTCTTTGAGGGTGTAAAAATGAAACCAAATGGACCCGCAAGGGTCCATTTGGTTTCATTTTAACTCAAGAGTTAAAATATTCATCATGTGAATTAGCCCAACTTAGTCTAGACAACTAGAGAATGTAGAAGATTAATGGTCATTTTGATCTGTATGTTCCATGCGAGCATCTAGCCCATTCTAGTGCATTTTGGAAGTGCCACTAGTGCATTTTGGATCTTGGCAGTTGGCAACACTGCCTCCAGCAGCGCGAGCCCCCCTGCGCACAGGAGTGAACGGGAATATGGCAACTCTCCTGGCGCCCTGGCCTGCCCTGGACTTTTCAAAAAAAAAAAAAAAAAAAAACTGTCCAGGCCACTAGGTGGTGCAGGCCACCGGGAAAACTCCCTGTACTCCAGATGGCCAATCCGCCCCTGCTCAAGTACAAGAGGTATTTTATTACCTTACCACTGGAGGAGTAGCTTTTTGTGCAGTACTTTTATACTGTATCTACTCTACTTTATCTATGATCCAATTAATATACTTCTGCTGGTTACTTCAGATTTAGATTATTAATACATGTGGTGGATGCGTATCATGACACAGGTCACGGCCACATGACCAATTTAGATATTGCATGTGTTGATTTTGAATAATGGCTGTGTGTCACTATGTCCTGCTAAATGTAGTTTTGTACAGTGGTTTTCAACCTTTTTTTTATACCAGGGCCCACTGTTTATTCAGCACTTTAGCCACGGACCACCATTTGACATTTTAGCCCCACAGACCCCAAAACTAAAGATTTACTTTGCGTTTGTCCACAATACCAGGCTTGATTTCGGAGAAAACAAAACATTAGTTCAAAATAAACATTAATCTTCTACAATCTCTAGTTGTGTAGATTTGGGCTAATTCAGATGATGAACATTTTAAACACTTGAGAGTATAAAATGAAACCAAATGCAGGTCCATTTGGTTTCATTTTCACGCTCTCAAAGAGTTAAAATAACTTTCCATCATTTACCTGCGGACCACCTGGAACTTTCCTCGGGACCACTGTTGAAACCCACTGATTTAAATCGTAACTATCAGGAAGAAAACATCGATTGCCCTGGTTTCTTCTAGCTTGGTTTTTGGCTTGATCAATTATTTGTATAAGTCATTATAATTTCCTATTTCTGCCATAAGACTTGTTGCTTATGCCAGAGCTGTCTTTGTGATAGCAGACACAGGACCGGGCTCTGGGGGTTGAGTGAGCAGATGGCTGTGGCGGTGGGTCTGTGGATCTGATTCTGATCCATCCAGACATGCTTCTCTGAAGGCACACACACTCTTTTTTGGTCCAGATAATAGAAGCCCCGGGACAGGCTCCTTGTGCCTAGCCCAGTCTTTTGTTCATCTTAACCCATTTTGTCCTGACTAGAATCTAGTTTCTGACATTAGATTCTAGTTTCTGACACTAGATTACTTTGACATTAGATTCTAGTTTCTGACATTAGTTCTAGTTTCTGACACTAGATTTAGTTTCTGACATTAGATTCTAGTTCTGACACTAGACTCTACTTTTGACATTAGATTCTAGTTTCTGACACTAGACTTACTTTCTGACACTAGATTCTAGTTTCTGACATTAGATTCTAGTTTCTGACACTAGATTCTAGTTTTGACATTAGATTTAGTTTCTGACACTAGATTCTAGTTTCTGACATTAGTTTTAGTTTCTGAACTAGACTCTACTTTCTGACACTAGAATTAGTTTCTGACACTACATTCGTTTTGACACTAGACTTACTTTGACATAGACTCTAGTTTTGACATTAGATTCTGTTTCTGACACTAGATTCTAGTTTCTGACATACATTCTAGTTTCTGACACTAGACTCTGTTTCTGAACTCGACTCTAGTTTCTGCACTAGACTTAGTTTCTGCACTAGACTCTAGTTTCTGACACTAGACTTCGTTTCTGACACTAGATTCTGTTTCTGACATAGATTCTAGTTTCTGACACTACATTATAGTTTCTGATACTAGATTCTAGTTTCTCACGCTGGTTCTAGTTTCCGACACTAGAGTCTAGTTTTTGACGCTTTCTCACACTAGTGTGTGAATAATAACAATCTAGTGTGTTTTCTCACTCTAGATTTTTTTTGATGGTATATTTTAGTTTATGGCACTAGATTCTAGTTTCTGACACTAGATTCATGTTTCTCACACTAGGTTCTAGTTTCCAACACTAGAGTCTAGTTTTTGACGCTACTTTCTAGTTTCTGACAGTATTTCATGCCAAGGACCACCAGAATTATTTATATTTGGTTGCGGACCCCCATCTGAAAAGGGATCCAGGTGTCTCCCCTGGATTCGAGTTAAACATGCTGGCTTCTGAAATAATGCATTCAAAGATTTGTGCCACATTTTCATGATTTTTCCAAAAAAATATCAGACCTACAAGCTCGCAGCGCGCACTCGGTGGCGCGCTGCGAGCTTGTAGATTTGATATTTTTCAATAGCTAAACCATAGTAATAATCATATGCTCAGAACACCAAAAAGTACAGAAAGGGCTAAATGACCAGTCTGGCAGAAGATGGCTGTCCCCCTTCTGTGACCGCCGTAATGGCAAAATGACACATTTCGAAAAAGAGGCAGGAATGGGAGAGGGCACTGCAGTCTAACCCCTCCGGTAAATGGAAGATCATTGTTGTCGCAGATTGGAACTGCAGAGGAGGAGGAGGAGGAGGAGGAGGAGGAGGAGGAGGAGGAGGAGGGGTGCCTGTCCATCTGTTTCCATCCGTTTCAGTGCATCAATATTGGATGCTTAACGTGGCATGCATGCGTTTCAATCCATATAGCACCAGTCTGTGAGCAAACCGTATGGGTTTAATGCAACATTCGCAACTTCGATTCGCAGGGCACGGCTCGGCTCCACGGGTTTGACTATAGGGTGGTGGGGGAGCAGTGATAATGGGAAACGCTTGTTACACTGTCACGTTTGGGTTTACATTTGATTGCTTAGACTGCACTTATTCGCATTTCTCTTCACTTTTCTGGTATATCTTTTAAAGTACCTCCATTCTGCCCTCAATCAATCAAACAATCGATCAGTCAATTCACTTTTACCTTTGTGTCTGATAAGTGTAGATCTACAGTCGTGAGCACTTTAGATTGTCACTGTTGCCATCTGACTGCTCCTGAGGCACCAGGGTGATACCACTTCCCTGCTGTGGTAACAGTTGTCAGACTTCATTTAAAAAAGGTGTCAACTTTGCGGTACCAGTTTCTCTGGTGCTACCACAGTGGTACCACCAGTGACAATCTCAAGTGCTCACCACAGTATACGGCCATCGCAATGGAATATCTGATGTGATGGTGTTAAAATAAAGTCACACCCATGTGAAGTGACGGGTGAATGTTGATCTGCTTAAAATGGACGCCCATGTGTCGTGGACACATCATGTCTGGCACATTGGAATTGGAAGTCTGAGGGAACTGGCAAAATTATATGTTTGAAACTTTGAATATATATTTTTGTCAGTTGAAACAGACGTAGGGTGACCAGATTCAAACAATTCATGAGGGGACATGAGTCTTGAACAAGTAGGAAAATGTGGTTGGCAAATTATTAATATGTTGACAAAAATTCCAATGGAATTGGGTTGATTTACATTTCTAGGTATAGCCATTTGATTCCCTCCTGGTCTGTGACGTGTGTCTCATACTGTATATTGCCTTGGAGCCTGGTATTACTCTGTGTCTTATAAACTTCTATCCTCTTGTGGGTCTCCTTCCCTCTTTATCTCCCACCTCTCCATGCACGCGGCCAGAGGAGCGGTGTCTTCATGGTGGGGTGTATCTCCCACCTCTCCATGCACGCGGCCAGAGGAGAGGGTCTTCATGGCTGGGTTCGTTGGGGCCCTGCGGGCGTCATGTAGCCATTATCAGGCCTGGAATGCAGCCCTTGTTTCATTGCGCTGGCTTTCAAATCGGCAGTGTTATTAAAGAAAACCACGGCACGCAAGAAGACTTGGAGCCTCGGGGAAGAGAGAGAGACAGGGAGAGAGGTAGAGGGGGAGGGGGAAGAGAGGGAGAGAGAGAGAGAGAGAGAGAGAGAGGGAGAGGGAGAGGGAGAGGGAGAGGGGGAGAGAGTTGCTGGGATAAACTAATGGCACTTTCCACAGGAACTTGTCGACTACCTTGTTCCCTTGTACCTGCTAGCCTGGGCTGGAAAGTGATGCATTGAAATGTCAAAATATACTGTGTGTGTGTTGTGTGTGTGTGTGTTGTGTGTGTGTGTGTGTGTGTGTGTGTGGTGTGTGTGTGTGTGTGTGTGTGTGTGTGTGTGTGTGTGTGTGTGTGTGTGTGTGTGTGTGTGTGTGTAAAATATATATTATCTGATAGGTTGTTAAAATAAAATCACTCCCATGTGAAGTAGTGAGGGGCAGACATTAAGTTAGAAGCATGAGATGTGTGAAAATGTTGATCTGCTTAAAATAATTCACGCACACAGTCGCCTGTGCGTCGTGGACACATCATGGCTGGCACATTGGAACCGGAAGTCTGAGGCAACTGGCAAAACTATATTTTTGAATGATATTTTTGAATGATGAACCTTTTGTCAGTTGTGAGAAACAGACGTAGGGTGACCAGATCCAAACACTTCATATAAAGGGACAGACGTGTTGCACAAGTGGGAAAATGTGGTTGGCAAATTATTAACATCTTGCCAAAAAAAATCCCCCAAAAAACAGAAACAGAAACTGGCCTTTTTCACCCAATGAACACTATCTGCATCCGCCCTATAGTCTCTGACACTGTGTGTGTGTGTGTGTGTGTGTGTGTGCGCGTGCGCGTGCGTGTGGAGTTCACTGATTCATGCGTTCATCGCAACCCCGGATTTACTGTAACGCTATCCTCAATGGCACACCGCTTCCGAAAGTCCTTGACAAACTCGGATGCATTCATCACACAGACGGGCTGTTGCTGCTCCACCACCAAACAGCCACTCCAGAGACCACATTATACCTGTCCTCCATGACCTCATGTCCAACGTCCTCATGTCCAACGTCCTGCTCCCTCAAGTGTAGTGTGGCCGAACCTAGTGTGGTCTGGATAACCACACCTTGGGGAAGGGGGGGGGGTTCAGGGATTTCTCTGTTGCTGCCCACTCCCTCAGGAACACCCCCCCCAACCATATTAATAGTTTCCACGCCGTCCTCGAGCTGCTCGTGGATTTCCCGTTAGAATCCCACCGCCGGTCACGCAGACGGCGTGTATCACGACGAAATGTAGATTTCATTCTTTAATCCAACTATTAGTCCGAGCGCATCGTCTGATAATGATCCCGTTGCTGACTTTCATTTGGGACAGAATTGGGGACAACTTTTTTTTTTGTCCCATTTCACATTCATTCAATCCAATGCATTCAAACGGCTCTCCTCCGGTTTGCCCCCTCAATGTCGTGAGCGCATGGGTAAATCAGCCAGGGCTACACAGCTCTTCCTGACTTGTGACCCGGATGTTTTTGGGCAGATCGCCCAAAAACACCGCCCTAATCGGTCATCTGGCAGATGACCGATTAGACAAGACAACAGACACAGCATAACAGAAACAGAACATCCTGTTTAGGAGATCTGAGCTTCAAAATAAGGGTTTTTTACCGATCAAACTGGTTTGAGCCGTGGCAATGGGGAGAAAACAAAGAAGATCCGATCGTGGTGAATGAGTTAAAGGACCACTTCACCACTTTTCAATGTATCTTCATATAATAGGTCCTCACTAATGTACATGATAAAATAGCACTGCTTTTTCTACTCGGTCTGAGTCTCCCATGAGGGCTGTGGACAGTTCAGAAACTTCTTCCAGTCACATCATCATATTAGCTTGGATTCCACATTGATGATGTCATTGGAAGACGTTTCTGAACTGTCCACAGCCCTCCTGTGAGACACAGACTGAGTAGAAGAAACAGTGGTATTTCATCATGTACATTAGTGAGGACCTATTATATGAAGATACATTGAAAAGTGGCGAAGTGGTCCTTTAAAGACAACCCCACTATCTTGTACTTCGAAACCACTCTCAAAACACTCTTCAGGATAGGCTTTTCCTTGCATGGGCGTGCACACATGGATGCTAGGGGGTGCTCTAGCATCTCCTGGTATCCCTCTGGCAAAAAATATGCCCTAACTGCCCACATTCCATGTATTGTCAAAATGTTGCACGCAAAGATCAAAAGCACGCCATCGTGGCTCTCATTTTGATGAGGAAGTCAGAAACTCTATGTGGTTGTGTTGGAGTACCAGCTAATAGCTGATAGGCTTAACTTAACCAGAATTTAACTATAACTATTGAGAGTGTAAAATGAAAACAAACGGACCCTTTCAAGTCCACTTGTTTTCATCATATTAGAGACTTCTCTCATGGTGCATTTGGTTACCAAATCACATCATTTAGCTGGGGACCATTTGGTCATTTATGCTCCACACAGCATGCGCTTTTCATTCAACTTGAGCACCTGCTCCCTCTAAATGTCTGTGCACGCCACTGTTTCCCAGATGAGGTCTAGTCAGTCTGGCTCCCCAACCCTTGCTTTGACTTTCGTCATGTTTAACCTACACATAACAGTAGCATTTTTTGCCTTGGTTTTGTCTCGCCTACAAACTTGCTTAATTCCTTTCCTATGTAAAACGACTTTAGGTATAAAGTTGAGCTATCATTATTGTCCCTGAAGCGTTCAGTTGATATGCATATAAACGTAATCCCGCAGCTAAAACAGCACGCATATCTAACGGCTGTATATGTGTGTGGGAACGGCTTGACTCCTGAGCCGCCTCCTCCTCCTTCGCTGAACCAGCAGCGCTCATGGCTCATCTCTGTGAAAATTCCAGCCCGTATTACATTTATTACGTCGAGGTCTCCCCGCGCTGCATCTTACTACTGTATCTTGTCTAATGCGTTTAGCCTTTCTGTATAAGCTCAGAGCTTTGGCAAGCGCACCCGGGGGATAAATATTGCATCGCAGACACATCCTATCGTGTGAATGTTAATTCAGGGCAGCAGCAGCAAAGATAACCTGCTCAAGATGTTGGCGTATATATTCTCTTTAGAGAACTTGGACATAACCCCTGTAACCTCTGTAAGTCTTCAGAGGACTGGACATGCTCTTTCCGCATAGATGCCCACACTAAGAAACTGTTCGCTATAAAGTAGCGCGACCTACATGCTCACCATGCGTCGCTCTGCCCTTGGTGGGTGTAGTAGCTTTAGTATGAAGACTTTTTGCAAGCGCTGCCAAACAGGGCCGGATGTAACATTTCCCAAATTCGGGGGGGGGGGGGGGGGCAGTGGAAAAATGTTATGGTATGGAGACGACTTCATGGCCGTGGCGTAAAGCGCCACGGGCGGTGTCGGTATGGGGCCACGGGCCCCATTACGGTTCATCGGTATGGGGCCACGGGCCCCATACCGATGAAGTCGCACCCAAACCATTTTCGGTTACAGGACTTATATTAGGCAAGTAAAGCATCAATAATAACATTAGTTGTTGTTGAAGTTGCCTCAGACATGCAGCATGCATAAAGCTAAAGGTCTGACTCAGAGAGTTTTCTGTTTTCAATGATGAAATGCTGTTGGTTTAGTGTTGCCACAATTGTAGTTAGTTAGTAGCAGTAGTAGTTTCAAGTCATTTTAATTGTAAGCACTTTAATTTGAAGTATCTTTGAAATTTGGGTTGTTTGCATGCCATCATGTTTGGTGGGGCAGTCTGGGCATTTAGGGGGGCATTGTCTAGAGCCCGACCGATATATCAGTCGTGTCGATATATCGGTAACATCGGCCGATATATCGTAACATCGGCCGATATATGCCTGGGACAGAAAAAAGACAGAAAATGGAATTATTTCACAAAAGTATGTCAATGTCATATTCTATTGTTTACTTGAAAGAGAAAATTAATTTGAAGTTTAGAAGTTTTTCAAATGTATTTTTTATTATTTTAATTAATTATTAAACATTGGTCCAAAACATCAGTAAAATCGGTGTCGTTTTTTTCCCCAAAAATCAGTGTCAGCATCGGCCCCAAAAATATGCCATTGGTTGGGCTCTAGTATTGCCCCCCATACCCATGCCTAGATCCCACTCTGCTGCCAAACCCACTCCATTGAATGACTGAGTGTGTATGTCTGCCTGTAGTGTGACCCCATTGACTCCTACAGTCGCACGCACACATGCCCAAAAGAAAAAAACACACAGTTTTTCAAAGCTTTTCAAATGGCATACAAAACTGTTTTAAAGGTACACACATAGCAGCTGTGTTCATATAAACAGTCTCCAGTGGGCTGCTATATGGCAATCAACAGAAATGCAGCGAAACGCAGGGACGTCGTCAACCCACCACTAACTCATTGGGAAAAGCAATCTGTATCACAAATAAATGTGACAATATACATTCAACTCAAAGGAAATGAATCAATAAGAACGGAAGCGAGGAATGGAAGGAAATGATTGCGCCCGGCAGTAAACAAGCTTACGTGTTTCAACGTCGCGAAACAAAGCATGAAGTTACAATAACAAATTATTGCTATTGGCACCGGGCTGTATGATAATAAACCCTATGAGATATGAGGCTCTTTTTTCCTTTCTGCTGAAAGGAAATTAAACGGTTGTGTGCTGCTGCTGCTGTACGCTGGTTCAGATGCTCGGAGTAGTATAGGAATGGAAATACGGCCCACTGTTAGCGGCGATTATGAAACTGTCAGTCCCATTAACGGTGCCAATGCATCAAACCGCTGCCGGAGCAGCAGCCGCCTCCCAGACCAGATGAGAGCTGACCTGATCGTTCTGACCACCGTGTGTGTGGGGACAGTACTCAGCAGGCCTGGGACAGACATGCGGGGTTTGTTTTTTGGAGAGACAAAAATGGGTGGATTTTGTCATTGTGCCAATAGGGACTTTTGCGCACTGGCCGTTTTTGGCAGCTCAAGGTAATACTTGGGTTCTGTCCAACCACTCAGCCTGTTTATATATTGTCTTTTAAAAAAAAGTTATGGTTCCCAGACTTTTCAGGTGGAGACCTACCAGAAGAGAGATTGATTAGATGTTTTTTTTCTCCAAGGACCCAAACTATATTGAGAATAAATCAAAGTCAAACGATTAATCACACACCGTTATAACGCCAGTGAAACGTGTTGTCCACACTTATTACATGGCTTGAATGAATGCTCCAATCAGAAGCCAGTGTTCTGGTCACGTGAGCAGTCACATACAGTATGTCACAACAACGGACCGCTCCGCTCAAGAACACACCTCCTTGCCCGGACGAACGTAGCCTACACAACCGCAGATAAATAAAAGCAAATATATTAATGTATGAAGCCATGTAATAAGCGGGATAACACCCTTCGAACCGGGGGGTTGTTTCCTAATAACTGTTATTACAACTCATGAGAACAACTCATTTCATTCGCTGAACTGACCTCCAATCCATCCCATTAATGCTGAGTGCTACCCAGGTTATGGTATGACCCTGGCTGGAGATCGAACCGCCAACCTCCCAGTTCAGGGGGGACCAGGGCTTGACACTAACACTTGCCTGCTTGCCGGGGCAAGTAAAAAAAAAATGGTGGGCAAGTGAAGACTGCTACCTGGTTGCCCGATCGGGCAAGTGTGCAACTTAGTGCACTATAACACAAGACAAGATACATTTGTCTTGAAGGCAGTCATTGCACCTCTACCTCTGTGTCTTTCCCTGCTTTCTAGCTATCCACAATTCCAGGCTGGATTTGGGAAACAAAACAGGCAAATTAACACATCAAAATGACCATTAATCTTCTACAGTGTAGACCTGGGCTAATTAAGATGATGAATTTTAACTCTTGAGAGCGTAAAAATGAAACCAAATGGACCCGCAAGGGTCCATTTGGTTTCATTTTTACGCTCTCAAGAGTTACATCTGGTTAACTAACCATCTTAACTGGGGACCACCTGGAACCTGGGGGGCAAGTGACCATGACCTGAGGGCAAGTAGAACCTGACTTGCACTTGCCCGATGGGCAAGTGCCTCAGAGACCTTAGTGTCAAACCCTGTGGTGTATAGCAGATAGCAGATGTAAAAGCTGCAACTTCCGACAGTTTTCTATACAGGTTCACTCAAGTACATTTTGAATATTCTTGGATTCTTGGATATTCTTCTACTGTTATTTACAATGGGCTTATGCATTTTGTGTTAATAAAATAACCCCAAAAGTCCTAAACCATCATGATGCGGCGCGATACATTACTGCGTGTGTTTCAACTCAATTGGCTTAGTTGTTTTGGCTTTGGTTTATTATTTTCAAGCAATCTCTTGCTGTAAATCCTGCTGAAATGCATGTGAATAGCCTACCGCACACCTATATACGTATGTCATAATTGATATGCGCGTGTGCAGCCACTAATTGCTGCTTAGTGTCTAAAGAAAAATGGTGTAGGACTGTAGGGGGTCCCTTTGGCTGGTGGCGGCGCAGGGGGCACACACACACACAACACACACACACACACACACACACACACACACACACACACACACACACACACACACACACACACACACACACACACACACACACACACACACACACCACACACACACACAGCAGACTACTTTGGGCGTGATTTGAACTGATTGCAGCGTGTCAAATGGAAGGGCCGTGTAGCAGCCTTCACAGTGCCCTGTTTGTCGTCCACATCAGGGTGACAAACGAGAATGGGGTGGTGGGCGAGTGGTGGTGGTGGTGGTGGTGGTGGTTGTGGCCCAGACTTTCATTACCACTGTGACCCCCCCAGTGCACTAATTGATGGCTTTGATCTGCGGCGCTGCATGCATCAGCACACAGCAGCACTCGGTCCACAACACAATTGGGCAGTCGAAATGAAGAGTTTGTTCCCGTTTGGGTGTGTGGTTGGGTGTGTGTGGGGGCGGGGGGGGGGGGGGGGAGCTCTGTTCCAATGGAATTGATGATATTTGTGGCCATTTTATCATATTGATCATTTTCAGAAAAAGTCATAAAAAGAACATTAAACATAGCCATGTTTTCAGAATTTTGTGTTGTGTGGTCTGTGGTGATCTGGAATCAAGATCAAGTGACGCCAAGGTGGGCTGTGATTGGTGGTTCCGAAATGTTGACAACGTGTGAACATTTTGTAGACAGGTGGCTTGAGATGAGGGTGCAGCACTGAGTTTCGATGTACTTATCTCATCCACTACACTTATACATCATGGTGGGGTCATAGCCTGAGTGCAGGACATGCAGCGCAAAATACATATCATATTGATTATGGGGTGGAGATTGGAACCACCATGATGTCAGCCAACAATCTATCGGTCTATTTATTGACCTAATCGTGCCTGATTGTGCCTCCTCCTTCTACTGCCACATGTCCTGCTTCTGATGCACCAGACTTGATGCACCAGACTTGCCTGCCATAGGCTTGAGGCATGGTTGGAACTCCCTGTTGCTTGTTGGTGATGTGTTCGTCCTGGTTGATGTTCAGTACCTCACTTATAGCATTCTGGTGTAGCACTCATCCCGAGATTTCTGTAGAGCTTGCGTCGATGTTGAGCATTCATAGGATCTTAACAGTATCTCTGCCTAACCCGCGTTTCCCGTCTTTTTGTGACCACTAGGGGGCGCCAAGTTTTTTTTTGCTTTTTTTTTTTTGGCGAGTGCCTAAACCTATGAAAGTGTTCATGTGCCATAGAAGGTTGGATGTCCACACCTTGGCACGGAGTACTTTCACTTTCTTTATGCAATCATGTGTAGACCTTTTTATGAGGTCTCAAATATAAGGACTATTTAGCACACACACACACACACACACACACATGGCCGTGTTGGAATTACACGGAGGCTCTCAAACATGTGAGTCAAAACATTTTTGTTTGATTAAATTTAATTAACGTTGCCCGGGGGAAGTCTCGACTCAGATCTCTGCTGACACCGCTCCCCCCCCCACCGCGACCCGTCTCTGGATAAGCGGCCGAAGATGGACAGATGGTTAATTATTCATCAATCACACAGAAATATTTTTCCATCTTAAAGCATTATGTACTGTACGTCTGGTGTTTTATCTTTCGCCTGATATTTTTGAGAAAATTGTAAAAACGCGGGACAAATTTTGCAATATTATATGTTCTTGCAGAGCGAATAGAATCTATATTGTCAGCTCAAAATGGGTTAAAAAAAAGCTACATTTCTGCATTATATTACATTTCAATTCAGGAAAACTTCTGAGTGTGGCTGTAAGATGGTGTTTGTAGTCGCGCGCTGAAATTAACTTCAGGGTCAATGAACCGTCGGAATTCTGTGGAAAGTTTTTTTTTTTTTTTTTTTTTGGTTGAAGGCAAGAGTTGATATAGATGGTTGATATGACTGTGTGTGTGTGTGTGTGTGTGTGTGTGTGTGTGTGTGTGTGTTGTGTGTGTGTGTGTGTGTGTGTGTGTGTGTGTGTGTGTGGTGTGTGTGTGTGTTGGGTAAGGGGGTACGAGAGTGACTCAACCCCTGTTTGTTGGCTCACTAGTCCAGCCAATTACAGCTCGGTCTGAGTGCCAGCTATTTACTGTGCGCACGCACGCACGCAGCACGCACGCAGCACGCACGCACGCACGCACGCACGCACGCACACACACACACACACACACACACACCACACACACAGAGAATGATGGATCATTCTCATGTTGTGTAGCTGACCTCTCGCTGACCACAGCCCTGCTGCGTGTTTCTGGGTTTAGACAGATAGTGATGAAGCAGCAGCTTAATAGGAGCTATCTATATCACTGCCACATAGAGCACTCCTGTATTACAAGCACGCACACACACACACACACACACACACACAACCACACACACACACACACACACAACACACACACACACACACACACACACACACACACACAGACTCACACACACACACAGACTCACACACACACACACATCCACTAAGAACATACTGTAAGATGACACATGTTCTATCTTTCTCTCCATTATTCCTCCTCCATCTCTCAGCCCTCCATCTCTGTTTTGCAGAAGTCTTGGCTTGTGGCTCTTGAGGTGTGTGTGCATGCGTACGTGTATTGTATGAGACTGTGTCTGTGTTAGTAAGTGCTGTTGGATATGTGGAAGACCGTGAGACTGTGTACGCGGTGTCAGAAACAAGCCCATAGCCATGTGTGTACTGTGCACATGGAAGCCGCATCTTGTCATCAATAGAAGTGGTTGCTAAGTCCAAAAACTTTCCTTGCTTCTGTGATTTTCAACCTTTTTCATACCAGGGCCCACTATTTATTCAGAATGTGAGCTACGGACCACCATTTGATGACATTTTATCCTCACAGACCCCAGATTTGTTTTGCTTTTGTCCACAATTCCAGGCTGGATTTGAGAAAGGAGAAAAACAAGAGTACACTTCAGATCAAAATGACCATTAATCTTCTACATTCTCTAGTTGTGTAGACTTGGACCAATTCAGATGATGACTCTCTTAAACTCTTAACTCATTTTTACGCTCTCAAAGAGTTACATCTGCTTAAACCAACTTTCCATCATTTAGCCTGGGGACCACCTGGAATCTTCTCAGGGACCACTGGTGGTCCACGGACCACCTGTTTGAAAACCCAATACATAATACAAAACAGAAAATAGCCGTTCTACAAGGCCAAACATCGACCCTCTATACCAATATGTATCTAATGTGTAACTTGCAAATTTGGTCCGCTTTGTAGCTTTTTAATAGCTTTTATTCCACCGCAGTTCTCCTGCTTTGTGTCGATCCTTCAGCGAAAAAATAAAGAAAATTATACAGTATATTTCCATTTTTAGCCTGTACTGGCTATAGTGGGAGTGCAAGGCTCTCTAAGGATGCCAATGTCAGCAGGGGTTCAAACCTCTGTGGTCCAGTCGTATATCCAGCGGGGCTGGTTGGCTCCATGAGCCTGATATTGGTACATTGCTGCGTGCTGGAAACAAATGATATTTAAGCTCATAGTGTGTTGCACGGTAACGTGCTATACGAGCTTCTAGAGCGGCTGTGAGCTTATAGATCGGCGCTGTTTTTTCTCTCGCGCGCGCATCCTCTCTTTCTCTGCCTGTCTCAGAGTTATTATTATAATCGCATAATTTCTTATGAAGGACCTTGAGTTAGTGGTAGCAAGCTGTTCCATATAGACAACATCATGACCCTGGCCCATTTTACTGTAGCACGGACCACTGCACGGCCTTCACCGACATACTGTACCGTAGGTGTTATTATCGCACAAGTATTGCAGTTGCACATCTACACTATGGGCCTATGCCTGGAAACTTTACCTGTTTGTCTGTCGTTCTGTCACAGTAGCACAACACGCGCAACACTTGCATTTTGCAGAGGTTCTGATCGACTCAGCTGACGGTCTCTAGATCCGAGCAGTAAAAAGCTGCATGCACACATAAGTGTCTTGTTGAAGACATCGATAATGGGTTTGAAGACATCTATAATGTGTTTATTTCGTTGCATCGTAGTGACTCGTGACTCGAGTTCACTCAGTGGGGTGCCGAGTGGCTTAGTCTGAGACAAATCAGTCAAATCACGTGTGAGATCGGGACAGAGTGAATGAAAATGTGGACTCAAGACAGGCCCAATGTAACATTTCCCAATAGGGGGGGCAGGCGAAAATGGTATGGGGGCGTATTCCTCGCCCGTGTCGCTACGTGCCACGGGCAAGGAAGCCCCCATACCATTTTAGATTTATTAGGCAAGCAAGCATCAATAATACCATTAGCATCAACAGACACGCAGCATACTGTACATACAGCTAAAGGTCTGACTCAAGAGTTTTCAATCCGTGGCGTTTCTAAGAAGTTTAGTTTTTTTCTGGAGATCATTCAATCAATCAATCAAAACTTTATTTGTATAGCACATTTCATACAACAAGTGCAACACAATGTGCTTCACAGAAAAGATGAGAACAGGAAAGGGATGACAGGGGGAAAAAAACTATGATAAATAGTATATAAATTAATAAGCAAAAGCAATGCTGAAAAGGTATGTTTTAAGGGAAAGGGAGGTAAGAGAAAATCTCCTGTGACATCATACCTATGACAGGCAGAGTAAAATGGCACCCCCAATGGCGCGCCCAGGCAACTGCCTAGTCTGCCTAATGGAAGGAACGCCCCTGGGATGAGATCAGTAGAGCTCTCTCATTATAGGGCCCAGCACTGAGCTCTCTCTCTCTCTCTCTCTCTCTCTCTCTCTCTCTCTCTCTCTGTCTCTGTCTCTGTCTCTCTCTCTCTCTGTCTCTCTGTCTCTGTCTCTGTCTCTGTCTCTCTCTCTCTCTCTGTCTCTCTGTCTCTCTGTCTCTGTCTCTGTCTCTCTCTCTGTCTCTCTCTCTCTCTCTGTCTCTCTCTCTCTCTGTCTCTCTGTCTCTCTGTCTCTCTCTCTCTCTCTCTTCTCTCTCTCTCTCTCTCTCTCTCTCTCTCTCTCTCTCTCCCCCTCCCACACTGCGTGGTGCAGCTATGTCGACAGACAAGACATGGTGCCTCAGCATGTGGCTGACAGCTTGCTTGTTGAAGCTTTTGTGACACTCCACTGACTGACAAATTGGAGGCTTTTCATTGCAGAGAAGTCCTTCTTTTTGTACACCGCTTTGTATCCACATGTTGGTGTCTGTGTGTGTGTGTGTGTGTGTGTGCGACACGTGCATGCTTATGTTTTTTTGGTTTGGAGCCATTTTCAGATACTTTCAAAAAGGTTTGCAAATTGCTCATTCAATAGGGTGCATGTTTTTGGATGTGTGTGTTTGTTGTTGCATCGTCGATTGCGTGATGCGATGATGATGATGACACTTTGGCTGATTAGCTGAGCAAAAAAATCCGTCCGCCGTGCTTTCAACTCGTGTTTTCGATCCTTGGACCTTTCTCACAGACAGACACAGTGAAATTGGTTGACAGGCGCCAGAGATACAACCCTCGTTTTTCACTATTTTTCCTCCTATGATAGAGTCCTCCTTCCTTCCTAGAAATGATCATTGGTAACCAAATGGACCCTTATAGATTTGTAACTCTTGAGAGCGTAAAATGAAACCAAATGGTTGGTTTCATTTTACGCTCTCAAGAGGTAAATTATATTTTAAACATCTAAATGACCTAATTTTTAAGAATCTACACATTTAAAATGTAGAATAATTGTTATTTTGACACTACAGCTATTTCTCCTAAATTAGTCAGAGAGACTAAACTCAACATCAAGATTTTGGTCCGTGGCTAAAAAGCAGAATAAATAGTGGGCCCTGGAATGAAAATCCGTTGAAAACCCACTGCTCTACCGCAATCTAGTGCATCTTGTAAGTGCCACTATAGTGCATTTTGGATTTTGGCAGTTGGCAACACTGGACAGACAGACAGACAGACAGACAGACAGACGACAGACAGACAGACAGACAGACAGACAGACAGACAGACAGACAGACAGACAGACAGACAGACAGACAGACAGACAGACGTTGGTCTTATTTAGTGGTGTTCCAGACATCAGCACTCAGTAGGTGGTGTGTGCTGTTGAAGGCAGTGTAACATTTCACACATGCATGGAGGGCTTTGCTCTAACAAGCATCAGACCACATTTAATTGGTATTACAGGCTGTGTGTGTGCGTGTGTGTGTGTGTGTGTGTGTGTGTGTGTGTGTTGTGTGTGTGTGTGTGGTGTGTGTGTGTGTGTGTGTGTGTGTGTGTGTGTGTGTTGGTGTGTGTGTGGTGTGTGTGTGTGTGTGTGTGTGTGTGTGGGTGTGTGTGTGGGGTGGGGGGGGGGGGGGGGGGGGGGGTGGGGTGTCTATGTGAATGCAATGTATAGCGATTGAGATATAAAGGCCATCATCATCAGGCTTTCATTCCAGCGGCTCAGTCCAATCCGGTTCTAACTAGTCATAGCAGTGCTGTCTCTTACCTTATGATCATCATTTTCTGTAAATTAAGTAACCATCCAGAAACTAATGAAAGTACTTTCGCCTTGATCTTCCGTGTAGTCACTTCTTACTTCTCTTCGTTAAAAGGTGCAGAACCTGCCATTACATATAAATCAGTGGTTTTCAACCAGTGGTCCGGGGAGCACAAGTGGTCCCTGAGAGGGTTCCAGGTGGTCCCCAGGCTAAATGATGGGGAGTTGGTTAACCAGATGGTTAACCAGAAAAATGAAAACAAATTTGGTTTCATTTTTACACTCAAGAGTTAAAATATTCATCATCTGAATTAGCCCCAAGTCTACACAACTATAGAGAATGTAGAAGATGAATGGTCATTTTTGATCTGTATGTTTGCCTGTTTTGTTTTCTCCGAAATCCAGCCTGGAATTGTGGACAAAAGCAAGAGAAATCTTTAGTTTTAGGGTCTGTGGGGTTAATTCTGAATAGTTGCTATGAAAAATGTTGAAAACCACAGATATAAATCACTGAACTGCTGGCAGTTGTGTTTGAGCGATCACAGACACTGTATTATATTCTGCTAGTAGCAGAGATGGTGGAGATGTCGGTGAGGAGGGGGCCAGGGTGCCAGTGTACAGCCAGTATTTTGTTGTTTGTAACAAACAACAGGACCAACATTTTTATTTTTTACAAGGACACATGACTGGTTATGTTTCCATCGCTGTTGCGCTTGGGGTGTTCGGATGTCCTCTGTGGTTTTATTTTTGAACCCCCCCCCCCCCACACACACACACACAAATGATGTACGTATTCATAGATCCTAATAATATCCTAGAATGCTAATGTGGGCTAAAGATGGAGCAACAGCCAGAGCCTTTAGGGACATTTTTTTTGGGGGGGAGGAGAGAAATAGTCGCTGCGTACGTTGGTGGAACAGAGGTGACTTTTTGTAAGGATTTATAGGGAAAAGCGACTAACTAATAAATGCACTCTTTGTACTTTGTGCGCGTTTCTACTTTTCATTGGGTTTGTGTGCGTGTGTGTGTGTGGTTTTGTTGTGTTTCTTCCCGCCGGCATGCACGCACACACACACACGCACACACACACACACACACAACACACACACACACACACACACACACACACACACACACACAACACACACACACACACACCACACACACACACACACACACACACACACACACACCCACACCACACACACACACACACACAGGCTTCCCAAGGACGTGTTTGGTGGTGTCCCAAGGGCAGAATTGAGGTGTATCAAACGGAAACACTTTGGTCTTTACCATGCATGAACACATTCTCTCTCTCTCTCTCTCTCTTCTCTCTTCTCTCTCTCTCTCTCTCTCTCTCTCTCTCTCTCTCTCATAATTCAACGCAGTTTCATTAAACATCAAATGTCAACAGGTTGTCCCAAGACACTTTGCATACATTATCATCAAGTGGTGGAAACCTCATATGTCCACAGGAGTTACTTTTGAGGTCTTGTCGTTGGCCTACTTTTGTACTTCAAGTCGGTTAACTCTGCATATTTCTACATTGTTTGTCATATTGATACCCAAATGCTTGCTCATGAGATGCATTGAGAGGGGAAGTGAATTGTGAGCCTTTTGGGCTTCCTTGAATAAACCTAAGTCAAAGAAACAAACTGAGACTGCATGAGACTGCACATTGGTCCCACTACTACCCTATTCACACACAAAGCCATATGGTTGGAGTATAATGCAATCTCTGACGAGACAAGAGCTTTGACACAATCGAAATGTGTCAATACGAGTGCAGGTTGACAAGGTACAACCACCCCATTTGTACATAATCCACAATTTTTTATATTATGTTTTTATATTAAACCATCTCGTCCTGACATTGTAGATTCCACAAAACATTCGCTCTGAAAGAACATGCTGAAAGATTTGTGCTGCATTCTCACATTCGCCCTAAAAATGGCAGCCGTGAACGCCTGCTATTTTTCAGTGAAAGTCACATCATTATGTTGATAATAGTCAAAAAGAAAAGGTTTAGTATGAAATTCTGCATCAAAACAAAACATGAACGCACTGTTTCTGTAACTACCAGAATCCTTAAAGAGGGCGTGCTGTGATTTTTGTATTTTTTTTTCTCTCAATTTGGTACATGTTTAATAGGTGACAGTATTTATGTGCAATGATGTCTTCCCTTTGTATTTAGGGTTTCTTCCTGGGGGCTGAACCTTTCCAGGCAAACGGGCCAATGAAAAAAAACTTTATAGTGACATCATGTGTTCAGCCCCTCGCCTAACTCCTCCCCCTTTATCATGCAACTAAAGCTGTGGGCGTGGCTTCAGTTCAGCTGGATCTCCACCCATCACCACCCACCAGGCAAACCAGGCATACTTAATGAACTGGTAGGGTGGAATCATGCAAAAATGACAGTTTAACTTACCTTTCATATAACATTAATACCTTATTATGTTTTAGGGTAGAAAAAAATCATTGCACTCCATCTTTAAAAGCATGCATGGACAACAGTGCGTGAAATGCATTTACACACACAGGAGCATGCCAGCATGCTTTGAGCAGCGAGGTTTATACGATTTATATATATTTTCTCATTATTATTATTTTTTAAATTGCAGCTCCATTGAGCCTCATAGTATAGGTTATGAGTTTTCCCCTCTGATAGAGCGGCACCAATTAAAACCCAGCCGAATTAATGCCCTAAGCAAATTCACTTACCCTTTAGTGTGTGTGTGTGTGTGTGTGTGTGTGTGGTGTGTGTGTGTGTGTGTGTGTGTTGTGTGTGTGTGTTGGTGTGTGTGTGTGTGTGTGTGTGTGTGTGTGTGTGTGTGTGTGTGTGTGTGTGTGTGTGTGTGTTGTGTGGTGTGTGTGTGTTCATTATCTTTTTGAAGTTCAGCCTTCATAGACATGCAGCATGCATGATCAACTGTCAGCCCAGGGATCCCACATACAATCCCCTCCTTCACTCAATACGGCCCGCAGTATTAGTGGAATACTGATATAATATTTATCACAGACTGTACCACGTTAATTGCTTTTCTCGATATTAGTAGCATAATGATTAGTATTGTGTATTATGTCCAATGTACTGGTATTTGTATCGTACAAGTACGGTAACTAAAGCCGTTTGAAATATATACCAGTATCAAAAATATATATTCTGCATCTAGTGTTGCGCTCGTTACTTTTAAAGCAACTAATTACTGTTATTGTTACTTCATTTCAAAGGATTTTACTTTACAGTTACTTTATAGTTACTTACAACAAAAAGTATTGTGTTACTGTGGAAAGTAACTTTTTCGTTACTATCTATCTATCTATCTATCTATCTATCTATCTATCTATCTATCTATCTATCTATCTATCTATCTATCTATCTCTCTATCTATCTATATCTATCTATTATTATCTATCTATCTATCTATCTATCTATCTATCTATTCAACTAATGTCAAACCTTTACTTGCTTATAAAGGGCTGCCTTATAGCCTTAACTCCTTGGTAGCCATTTTACCAGCCTGTACATTGGGACGCTTGAGAGGCATCCTAACCAGATACCCAAACCACCTTAGAATCGGTGGCTCTACTCCATGTCTCTCCTGTGTGTCCAAAAATCTCACTTCATCTCTAAGAGAGATCCTCCCAACCACACAACGGAGACGGGCGGCTTGTATTCACGACCTTATCCTTTCGGTCACGACCCACACTTCATGAGTGTAGGTGGTAGTGGGAACGAAGCTTGCTGCTCGGTTAGATAGAGAGATTTGCCTTCTGGCTCCACTCTCTTTCGGTCACATAAGGGCGATACAGCGACCACAATACCCCTCGTGCCGCTTTGATTCTCACGGCTAATCTCCTTCTCCGTCCTTCCCTCACTCGTGAACATGACCCTGAGTTACTTAAAGTCCTTACCCAGGCCTGGGGGACTTTTCGATATCAAATCCAAACAAAATTGTACCATGCACACTTTCACTTTAGAGCATTTGCGAAAAAATAACTCTCAGACACACACACACTCATTCTCTCGCAAAGCCTTAATAAATCGAGAACAAATCGCGTCGGGGTCTCTGTTGGTTGGTTTGCAGGGACGGTGGCCCACCTCTCTCTCTCTCTCTCTCTCTGTTTGCATTTAAGGCCCTTGAAAACTGAGACATTATGCAGATGGCAGTAGTTGCGTGATGTGAACTCGCTGTGACTTGTGCTTTGGTTTGTTTTTCATTCCGCCCACTCCATCGGCGAGGAGTCGGAGAGGAGAGGAGTGGAGTGATACTTCAAAGCCCAGCACTCTTGATCAAAGCGCCGTGGCCCGGCCTGCGTTATGCATACATAAAGCATCGCTGCAAAAACCTCACCAACAAAGGCAGGTCGGTCGGTCGCGCCGACACAGACTGGCACATACCTGTCGGGGGAGGGGGAGGGGGTGGGGGATTCTAACTACATGTACTCGAGTACCATGGGGCGAACGTTCTTGCCAGAGAAGAGCTCCAGGGACATGATAACTTAACACTTCTGTTGCCGATTAATTTCTCATAATTCGAGGGCATGATAGTGGGCCAGCATATGAGGCAGAATTTACTCTCTCAAACCCACCGCCAATATCGAGACATAATCATACGTTGAACGGGCGATGGTCGAACACTGGGTGGGGCAACGTTGGCCAAAAGGATACATATAATTAAGCTTTTCGGACGATACTTGGGCGATTTAGGCTACAGCCAAGGGAATTCAACTGTCACTCGCCACCGGCTGTTCAAACGATATAAACCGACTGCTATCGGCCGCAATGCCAGTTACCTTTTTTTTCAATATTAAATGCTTACATTACTTCTGTTACACAGTTTTAACTGGCAACTATTATCGTACTTTTTTGTTCCACAACAGTTTACCTATAGGTAAGCTCCTCCCCAAACCTCCTATGGTCCAATCACAGCTAAGCACATGAACTTTCACAGCTTGCATTGTGGAGTTGATAATTATCACAAAACATCCATTAACCATGCTGCTCTTTATGCTTGGGTGTTGTTTGATTTATTCAAAAATCCACACAAAAGGCAACAGTTCAAAACAGTTTGGCAGTGTCTTCCTACGTTGTAGACGAGAACATGCCCAAATTAGAGATGGTGGGTTGAAATGAAAGTTTTACCTTTGAATTAACACTGAACTGCGTGTGTGTGTGTGTGTGTGTGTGTGTGTTGTGTGTGTGTGTGTGTGTGTGTGTGTGTGTGTGTGTGTGTGTGTGTGTGTGTGTGTGTGCGTGTGCGGTGTGAGAAAGCAGCATGTTTTTTTTTATTGTTTTAGTTGTTAGTTTGTTTTTTTAACAGAAACAAAGGGTGACTGGGGAGAGAAAAAGGGAAATAAATAATGAAAAGAATGAATAATGAACATCTCCCTAAAATAATGGCCTGAGTCATTTTTGTGGGGAATTAATATATTTATTTCCGTGAATCTGGTCAAGGCCGGTATTCTCACTGTAGTTCACTGCAGCAAGTTACAACGTGACACATTACAATTTGGTGATTTTTTTTTTTTACCCGGACAATTTGTGTATTTTTGCAATGAGGTAGGCGTATCCTTCAGTAGCGCCTCATGATGCTCAGTATAGAATGTAGGTTTGTTTCCCTGCACACAGCCTTAGTTTTGATTTCTCCAGGAGGTTTGGGTAGATTTTGTTAGTGATAGGATGAAAAAAATCCTTTTTTTTTTTTTTTTTTTTTTTTAGTTTTTTTTTTTTAGTTTTTTTTGTGAAAAGTCATGATGAAATTGAAAGAAGAGTACCCCACATTGCCATGTTTCTGATGAGAAATATTTTATTAAATAATTTACATTGGGTAAAATATTACCTGTGTTTAGTGATGGAGTAACAGAAATTGTGTGAGTGTTCTAGGGATGTATAATAACTTTGTTATTACCCTATTGGCCTGAATATAAGACTATGTTTTTTTCCCAATGGAAATATCTCAAAATGGAGTCGTCTTATATTCAGGGCCTATACTATTTGACATTTAATGTTATTTTTTCTGTAAATGGGTCTTGGAAAATGAGGGTCGTCTTATAAATGGGTCGTCTTATATTCGGGACAATACGGTATGTAACTTATAGATCTGCTATCGTTATTTTTAAAACACGAAAACATATGCAGATCTTTGTATGTCCTGGACATAACAGGACACACACACACACACACACACACACACCACACACACACACACACACACAACACACACACACACCCACACCACACACACACACACACACACACACACACACACACACACAAACCCTCATTGGCATTGGTCCGCTGCTGTAATTAGCTGTGCCATCTGCTGCGTTCCAGTCCGGTCATGGAAGCAGCTGTCTGCGGTGGATAAGTGGCATCCTGGGAACAGGCTAGATGAGCGCTGGTTCAAGTCCCCCCAGTTCTCCCGGCCTATATGTGGGCAAGTGTCCTTCGGGCAAGGCACTTAACCCCTAAACTGCACCCCGGGTACTGTATCATTGTACCCTGCCAACATCGATTCAGTCTGTGGTATGCCACTATAGACTACTTTTTATGTTGAAGACTCTCAAAATTAACCAGAAGCAAAATCGCCCAAAAACCCAATGTTGGCTACTGTCTAATTTAAGATTCAAGAAATGTATTGCCATGTCAACAGCAGGTTGTTGATAGGAATTTGTCTTGTTCCATGCCCAACATATAAGACAACAAGAAGACGGTATAGTGCAAAGACCAGCAGCATGGCAATGACATATGTTGTTCAAGTACTAATGCATTGCATGTTGTTACGTACATGCATTATTACAGCTGTGAATAGTGAGACAAGTTCAAATTGTCTAATAGCTACAGGTCAGTTCTATCTCTGAAGTGAGGTGTTGTAGCCTGACTTCAGTCTGAATTGGCATTCCGTTTCACTTCATTATTCAGACTGAAGTCCCTCTGTACTACAGCAGTTTCTGGGATGGGCGTGATCAAAGCAGCAGTCTTCACGGTGATTGGTTCATACCAACCCATATCAATATTGGGAAAGCAGACAACGTTGCTAACTAAACAAACACAGCCGACGAGCGTTACTAGCATGTGAACAAAGCAGTAAAATATGTCGATGATGATGATGGTTTATAAAACCTAAAGCCTGACGCTTCTTTAAAGAGTTAATAAAGTGAAACGAAGTGAGTGACAGGGCTGTTGGCCAATCAGGTGCTGGCATGGATTTCCAATCGACAAAAACGGCCCCAAAGGCAAGGAAGCCAGTCCTTGAATCACAAAGAGAAAAAATAAGGTGTATTTTAAGGTGCTGATTCAGGGCTGAGCCAGGCTAGAGGTGTTGAGCAAGGTGACTGAGTTAATGGGACCCATAGTTGGGGATGGATCAATGTGGAGTACAATGGGGGAAATAAGTATTTGACACGCTGATGAATTTGTAAGTTTTCATGGTTAGAATGAAATGAGCACTCTGTCATTTTTTATGGTACTTTTTTGAACAAATAGAGGCAGAATATCAACAAAAAATGTCCACAAGAAACATTTTTTAAAGGTTATGAATTAATTTGCGTTAGATCTGTGAATGAAATAAGTATTGGATACCCAAGCACAGTCTGACTTCGTACTTGGTGGAGAAACCTTTGTGGGCAAGCACAGTAGTCAGAAGTTTCTTGTAGTTGGTCACCAAGTTTGCGCACATCTCAGGAGGGGTTTTGGTCCACTCCTTTTTAGAGATCCTCTCCAAATCCTCAAGTTTTCGAGGGTGTTGCATTCCAACTCCAAGCTTCAGCACCCTCCATAGATT
>CM076978.1:4256746-4279934 GCA_039105355.1 Benthosema pterotum
ACTGCAGAGGAGGAGGAGGAGGAGGAGGAGGGAGGAGGAGGAGGAGGAAGGTGCTGCCTGTCCATCTGCCTTTCCATCCGTTTCAGTGCATCATATTGGATGCTTAACGTTGCATGCATGCGTTTTCAATCCATATAGCACCAGTCTGTGAGCAAACCGTATGGGTTTAAATGCAACATTCGCAACTTCGATTCGCAGGGCAACGGCTCGGCTCCACGGGTTTTGACTATAGGGTGGTGGGGAGCAGTGATAATGGGAAAACGCTTGTTACACTGTCACGTTTTTGGGTTTACATTTGATTGCCTTAGACTGCACTTATTCGGCATTTCTCTTCACTTTTCTGGTATATTTTTAAAAGTACCTCCATTCTGCCTCAAATCATTAAACAATCGATCAGTTCAATTCACTTTTTACCTTTGTGTCTGATAAGTGTAGATCTACAGTCGTGAGCACTTTAGATTGTCACAGTTGCCATCTGACTGATCCTGAGGCACCAGGGTGATACCAACTTCCCTGCTGTGGTAACATTGTCAGACTTCATTTAAAAAAGGTGTCAACTTTGCGGTACCCAGTTTCTCTGGTGCTACCACAGTGGTACCACACCATTGACAATCTCAAGTGCTCACCACAGTATACGGAGCCATCGCAATGTGAATATCTGATGTGATGGTGGTTAAAATAAAGTCACACCATGTGTAAGTGACGGGTGAATGTTGATCTGCTTAAAATGGACGCCCATGTGTCGTGGACACACATGTCTGGCACATTGGAATTGGAAGTCTGAGGGAACAGGCAAAATTATATGTTTGAAACTTTGAATATATTATTTTTGTCAGTTTGAAACAGACGTAGGTGACCAGATTCAAAAATTCATGAGGGGACATGAGTCTTGAACAAGTAGGAAATGTGGTTGGCAAATTATTAATATGTGACAAAAAATCCAATGGAATTGGGTTTGATTTACATTTCTAGGTAGAGCCATTTGATTCCTCCTGGTCTGTGACGTTTGTGTCTCATACTGTATATTGCCTGGAGCCTGGTATTACTCTGTGTCTTATAAACTTCTATCCTCTTGTGGGTCTCCTTCCCTCTTTATCTCCCACCTCTCCATGCACGCGGCCAGAGGAGCGGTGTCTTCATGGTGGGGTGTATCCCCACCTCTCCATGCACGCGGCCCAGAGGAGAGGTGCTTCATGGCTGGGTTCGTTGGGGCCCTGCGGGCGTCATGTAGCCATTATCCAGGCCCCTGGAATGCAGCCCTTGTTTCATTGCGCTGGCTTTCAAATCGGCTAGTGTTATTAAAAAAAACCACGGCACGCAAGAAGACTTGGAGCCTCGGGAAGAGGAGAGAGACAGGGAGAGAGGTAGAGGGGGAGAGGGGGAGAGAGGGAGAGAGAGAGAGAGAGAGAGAGAGAGGGGAGAGGGAGAGGGAAGAGGGAGAGGGGGAGAGAGTTGCTGGGATAAACTAATGGCACTTTCCACAGGAACTTGTCGACTACCTTGTTCCCTTGTACCTGCTAGCCTGGGCTGGAAAGTGATGCATTGAAATGTCAAAATATACTGTGTGTGTGTGTGTGTGTGTGTTGTGTGTGTGTGTGTGTGTGTGTGTGGTGTGTGGTGTGTGTGTGTGTGTGTGTGGTGTGTGTGTGTGTGTGTGTGTGTGTGTGTGTGTGTGTGTGTGTGTAAAATATATATTATCTGATAGGTTGTTAAAATAAAATCATTCCCATGTGAAGTAGTAGTGAGGGGCAGACATTAAGTTAGAACTTGAGATGTGTGAAAATGTTGATCTGCTTAAAATAATTGACGCACACACAGTCGCCTGTGCGTCGTGGACACATCATAGCTGGCACATTCATACCGGAAGTCTGAGGCAACTGGCAAAACTATATTTTTTGAATGATATTTTTTGAATGATGAACCTTTTGTCAGTTTGAGAAACAGGCTAGGTAGGGTGATCACACACAATCAAACAAACACCAAACAAGGGGATAAGCACAGACTGTTGCACAATGGGAAAATTTGTTATATATTACATATTATCTCATCTGCCAAAAAAAATCCCCCAAAAAACAGAAACAGAAACTGGCCTTTTTCACCCAATGAACACTATCTGCATCCGCCCTATAGTCTCTGACATCCTCTTGTGTGTGTGTGTGTGTGTGTTGTGTCGCGTGCGCGTGCGTGTGGAGTTCACTGATTCATGCGTTCATCGCAACCCCTGCTCCATTTACTGTAACGCTATCCTCAATGGCACACCGCTTCCGAAAGTCCTTGACAAACTCGGATTGCATTCATCACACAGACGGCGTCTGCTGCTCCACCACCAAACAGCCACTCCAGAGACCACATTATACACCTGTCCTCCATGACCTCATGTCCAACGTCCTCATGTCCAACGTCCTGCTCCCTCAAGTGTAGTGTGGCCGAACCTAGTGTGGTCTGGATAACCACACCTTGGGGGAAGGGGGGGGGGTTCAGGGATTTCTCTGTTGCTGCCCACTCCCTCAGGAACACCCCCCCCCCCAACCATATTTAATAGTTTCCACGCCGTCCTCGAGCTGCTCGTGGATTCCCCGTTAGAATCCCACCGCCGGTCACGCGGACGGCGTGTATCACGACGAAATGTAGATTTCATTCTTTAATCCAACTATTAGTCCGAGCGCATCGTCTGATAATGATCCCGTTGCTGACTTTCATTTGGGACAGAATTGGGGACAACTTTTTTTTTTGTCCCATTTCACATTCATTCAATCCAATGCATTCAAACGGCTCTCCTCCGGTTTGCCCCCTCAATGTCGTGAGCGCATGGGTAAATCAGCCAGGGCTACACAGCTCTTCCTGACTTGTGACCCGGATGTTTTTGGGCAGATCGCCCAAAAACACCGCCCTTATCGGTCATCTGGCAGATGACCGATTAGACAAGACAACAGACCACAGCATAACAGAAACAGAACATCCTGTTTAGGAGATCTGAGCTTCAAAATAAGGTTTTTTACCGATCAAACTGGTTTGAGCCGTGGCAATGGGGAGAAAACAAAGAAGATCCGATTGTGGTGAATGAGTTAAAGGACCACTTCACCACTTCTCAATGTATCTTCATATAATAGGTCCTCACTAATGTACATGATTAAAATAGCACTGCTTTTTCTACTCGGTCCTGATCTCCCATGAGGGCTGTGGACAGTTCAGACACTTCTTCCAGTCACATCATCATATTAGCTTGGATTCCACATTGAATGATGTCATTGGAAGACGTTTCTGAACTGTCCACAGCCCTCCTGTGAGACACAGACTGAGTAGAAAATACAGTGGTATTTCATCATGTACATTAGTGAGGACCTATTATATGAAGATACATTGAAAAGTGGCGAAGTGGTCCTTTAAAGACAACCCCACTATCTTGTACTTCGAAAACCACTCTCAAAACACTCTTCAGGATAGTCCCTTTTCCTTCATGGGCGTGCACACATGGATGCTAGGGGTGCTCTAAGCATCTCCTGTTATCCCTCTGGCAAAAAATATGCCCTAATTCCCACATTCCATGTATTGTCAAAATGTTTGCACGCAAAAGATCAAAAGCACGCCATCGTGGCTCTCATTTTGATGAGGAAGTCAGAAACTCTATGTGGTTGTGTTGGGGTACCAGCTAATAGCTGATAGGCTTAACTTAACCAGAATTAAACTATAACTATTGAGAGTGTAAAATGAAAACAAACGGACCTTTCAAGTCCACTTGTTTTCATCATATTAGAGACTTCTCTCATGGTGCATTTGGTTACCAAATCAACATCATTTAGCTGGGACCATTGGTCATTTATGCTCCACACAGCATGCGCTTTTCATTCAACTTGAGCACCTGCTCCCTCTAAATGTCTGTGCACGCCACTGTTTCCCAATGAGGTCTAGTCAGTCTGGCTCCCCAACCCTTGCTTTGACTTTCGTCATGTTTAACCTACACATAACAGTAGCATTTTTTGCCTTAGTTTTGTCTCGCCTACAAACTTGCTTAATTCCTTTCCCTATGTAAAACGACTTTAGTTCGTATAAGTTGAGCTATCATTATGTCCCTGAAGCGTTCAGTTGATATGCATATAAACTAATCCGCCAGCAGCTAACCAGCACGCATATCAAACTCTATATCTCTATATATAGTGTGTGGAACGGCTTGACTCCTGAGCCGCCTCCTCCCTCCTTCGCCTGAACCAGCAGCGCTCATGGCTCATCTCTGTGAAAATTCCAGCCCGTATTACACATTATTACGTCGAGGTCTCCCCGCGCTGCATCTTACTACTGTATCTTGTCAATGCGTTTAGCCTTTCTGTATAAGCTCAGAGCTTTGGCAAGCGCACCCGGGGGATAAATATTGCATCGCAGACACATCCTATCGTGTGAATGTTAATTCAGGGCAGCAGCAGCAAGGATAACCTGCCTCAAGAGGTTGGCGTATATATTCTCTTTAGAGAACTTGGACATAACCCCTGTAACCTCTGTAAGTCTTCAGAGGACTGGACATGCTCTTTCCGCATAGATGCCCACACTAAGAAACTGTTGCCTATAAAGTAGAGCGCGACCTACATGCTCACCCAGCGTCGCTCTCTGCCCTTGGTGGGTTGTAGTAGCTTTAAGTATGAAGACTTTTTGCAAGCGCTGCCAAACAGGGCCGGATGTAACATTCCCAATTCGGGGGGGGGGGGGGGGGGGGGGGGGCAGGTGAAAATGTTTATGGATATGGAGACGACTTCATGGCCCGTGGCGTATGTTGGTGTATGTGGCCACGGCCCCATTACGGTTCATCGGTATGGGGCCACGGGCCCCATACCGATGAAGTCGCACCCAAACCATTTTCGGTTACAGGACTTATATTAGGCAAGTAAATCATCAATAATAACATTAGTTGTTGTTGAAGTTTGCCTCAGACATGCAGCATGCATAAAGCTAAAGGTCTGACTCAGAGAGTTTTCTGTTTTCAATGATGAAATGCTGTTGGTTTAGTGTTGCCACAATTGTAGTTAGTTAGTAGCAGTAGTAGTTTCAAGTCATTTTAATTGTAAGCACTTTAATTTGAAGTATCTTTGAAATTTGGGTTGTTTGCATGCCATCATGTTTGGTGGGGCAGTCTGGGCATTTAGGGGGGCATTGTCTAGAGCCCGACCGATATATCAGTCGTGTCGATATATCGGTAACAGCGCCGATATATCGTAACATCGGCCAATATATGCCTGGGACAGAAAAAGACAGAAAATGGAATAATTTCACAAAAGTAATGTCAATGTCATATTCTATGTTTACTTGAAAGAGAAAATTAATTTGAAGTTTAGAAGTTTTTCAAATGTATTTTTTTATTATTTTAATTAATTATTAAACATTGGTCCAAAACATCAGTAAAATCGGTGTCGTTTTTTTTCCCCCCAAAAATCAGTGTCAGCACGGCCCCAAAAATATGGCATTGGGTCGGGCTCTAGTATTGCCCCCCATACCCATGCCTAGATCCCACTCTGCTGCCAAACCCACTCCATTGAATGACTGAGTGTGTATGTCTGCCTGTAGTGTGACCCCATTGACTCCTACAGTCGCACGCACACATGCCCAAAAGAAAAAAACACACAGTTTTTCAAAGCTTTTCAAATGGCATACAAAACTGTTTTTAAGAGTACACACATAGCAGCTGTGTTCATATAAACAGTCTCAGTGGGCTGCTATATGGCAATCAACAAAAATTAAATGCAGCGAAACGCAGGGACGTCGTCAACCCACCACTAACTCATTGGGAAAAGCAATCTGTACAAAATAAATGTGACAATATACATTTCAACTCAAAGGAAATGAATCAATAAGAAAAGAGGCGAGGAATGGAAGGAAATGATTGCGCCCGGCAGTAAACAACTTACGTGTTTCAACGTCGCGAAACAAAGCATGAAGTTACAATAACAAATTATTGCTATTGCACCGGGCTGTATGATAATAAACCCTATGAGATATGAGGGCTCTTTTTTCCTTTCTGCTGAAAGGAAATAAACGTTTTGTGTCTGCTGCTGCTGTACGCTGGTTCAGATGCTCGGAGTAGTATAGGAATGGAAATACGGCCCACTGTTAGCGGCGATTATGAAACTGTCAGTCCCATTAACGGTGCCAATGCATCAAACCGCTGCCGGAGCAGCAGCAGCTCCCAGACCAGATGAGAGCTGACCTGATCGTTCTGACCGCCATGTGTGTGGGGACAGTACTCAGCAGGCTGGGACAGACATGCAGGGTTTGTTTTTTGGAGAGACAAAAAATGGGTGGATTTTGTCATTGTGCCAATAGGGACTTTTGCGCACTGGCCGTTTTTGGCAGCTCAAGGTAATACTTGGATTCTATCCAACCACTCAACCTGTTTATATATTGTCTTTTAAAAAAAGTTATGGTTCCCCAGACTTTTCAGGTGGAGACCTACCAGAAAGAGAGATTGATTAGATGTTTTTTTTTCTCCAAGGACCCAAACTATATTGAGAATAAATCAAAGTCAAACGATTAATCACACACCCGTTATAACCCAAGAAACGTGTTGTCCACACTTATTTCATGGCTTGAATGAATGCTCCAATCAGAAGCCAGTGTTCTGGTCACGTGAGCAGTCACATACAGTATGTCACAACAACGGACCGCTCCGCTCAAGAACACACCTCCTTGCCCGGACGAACGTAGCCTACACAACCGCAGATAAATAAAAGCAAATATATTAATGTATGAAGCCATGTAATAAGCGGGATAACACCCTTCGAACCGGGGGGTTGTTTCCTAATAACTGTTATTACAACTCATGAGAACAACTCATTCATCATTCGCTGAACTGACCTCCAATCCATCCCATTAATGCTGAGTGCTACCCAGGTTATGGTATGACCCTGGCTGGAGATCGAACCGCCAACCACCCCAGTTCAGGGGCGACCAGGGCTTGACACTAACACTTGCCCGCTTGCCCGGGGCAAGTAAAAAAAAAATGGTGGGGCAAGTGAAGACTGCTACCTGGTTGCCCGATCGGGCAAGTGTGCAACTTAGTGCACTATAACACAAGACAAGATACATTTGTCTTGAAGGCAGTCATTGCACTCTACCTCTGTGTCTTTCCCTGCTTTCTAGCTATCCACAATTCCAGGCTGGATTTGGGAAACAAAACAGGCAAATTAACACATCAAAATGACCATTAATCTTCTACAGTGTAGACCTGGGCTAATTAAGATGATGAATTTTAACTCTTGAGAGCGTAAAAATGAAACCAAATGGACCGCAAGGTCCATTTGGTTTCATTTTTTACGCTCTCAAGAGTTGCATCTGGTTAACGAACTTAACTGGGGACCACCTGGAACCTGGGGGCAAGTGACCATGACCTGAGGGCAAGTAGAACCTGACTTGCACTTGCCCGATGGGCAAGTGCCTCAGAGACCTTAGTGTCAACCCCCTGTGGTGTATAGCAGATGGCAGATGTAAAAGCTGCAACTTCCGACAGTTTTCTATACAGGTTCACTCAAGTACATTTTGAAAATTCTTGGATATTCTTCTACTGTTATTTACAATGGGCTTATGCATTTTTGTGTTAATAAAATAACCCCAAAAGTCCTAAACCATCATGATGCGGTGCGATAACATTACTGCGTGTGTTTCAACTCAATTGGCTTAGTTGTTTTGGCTTTGGTTTATTATTTCAAGCAATCCCTTGCTGTAAATCCTGCTGAAATGCATGTGAATACCTACCGCACACCAATATGTCATAATTGATATGCGCGTGTGCAGCCACTAATCGCTGCTTAGTGTCTGAAGAAAAATGGTGTAGGGGTAGGGGGGTCCCTTTGGCTGGTGGCGGCGCAGGGGGCCACACACACACACACACACACACACACACACACACACACACACACACACACACACACACACACCCACACAACACACAACCACACACACACACACACACACACACACACACACACAACACACACACAGCAGACTACTTTGGCGTGATTTGAACTGATTGCAGCGTGTCAAATGGAAGGGCCGTGTAGCAGCCTTCACAGTGCCCTGTTTGTCATCCACATCAGGTGACAAACGAGAATGGGTGGTGGGCGAGTGGTGGTGGTGGTGGTGGTGTGGTGGTGGTGGTGGTGGTGGTGGTGGCCCCAGACTTTCATTATCAACTGTGACACCACCCCAGTGCACTAATTGATGGCTTTGATCTGCGGCGCTGCATGCATCAGCACTCAGCACAGCACTCGGTCCACTCGGCAATCGATTAGGGCATCGAAATGAAGAGTTAGTGTTACCCGTATTGGGTGTGTGGTTGGGTGTGTGTGGGGCGGGGGGGGGGGGGGGGGGGGGAGCTCTGTTCCAATGGAAATGATGATAGAACATTGTGGCCATTTTATGTATTTTTTCAGAAAAAAGGTCATAAAGAACATTAACATTAGCCATGTTTTCAGAAGTTTCAGATGTTTTCTGTGGGGTCTGGGAAAAGGGATCAAGTGACGCCAAGGAGGGCTGTGATTGGAGGATTCCGAAATGTTGACAAGTAGAGCATTTTGTATACAGGGTGCAAGCACTGAGATGACAACGTTTCGATGTACTGTATCAGTCACATCTTCATCAGGTCATAGCCTGAGTGGGCAACACAGCAGCCTCAAATACACTAATCATCTGATTAGGGGTGGACCCTTGAGTTAACCAATGATGAGCAGCCAACAATCATCAGGTCAATATTATTGAACTAATTGTGCCTGATTGTGCCTCCTCCTTCTACTGCCACATGTCCTGCTTTCTGTGCATGCAGACATTGATGCAAAGACTTGCCTGCCATAGGCTTGAGGCAGGGTTGGAATCCCTGTTGCTTGTTGGTGATGTGTGTTCGTTGAAGTGGTTGTTATGGTCAGTAATAGCATTCTGGTGTAGCACTCATCCCGAGATTGTGTGTACAGCGAGAGTCGATGTTGAGCAATATGGTTAGGTTAATGTTAGATGCCTTAACCCGGGTTCCCGATTTTTGTAACTAGGGGGTCTTTTTTTTTTTCTTTTTTTTGGGGGGAGTGTAAAGTTATGAAAGTTTCATTGGATGGAATTGGGTTAAAGCTGGGGAATTTTATGTGCCATAGGAAGTTATGTATAGGGAACGTGTGTAGACCTTTTTAAGTGTAGGTGTTAAGATTTGGTTGGGTAGTTTGAAATATACATACACATACACACACACACACACACACACACACACATTGGCCGTGTTGGAATAATACGTGGAGGCTCTCTAATCATACAATGTGAGTCAAACATTGTTTGATTTAATTTTTTATTAACGTTGCCCGGGGGAAGTCTCGACTCAGATCTCTGCTGACACCGCTCTCCCCCCCACCGCGACCCGTCTCTGGATAAGCGGCCGAAGATGGACAGATGGTTAATTATTCATCAATCCCACAGAAATATTTTTCCATCTTAAAGCATTATGTACTGTACGTCTGTTGTTTTATCTTTCGCCTGCTATTTTTGAGAAAATTGTAAAAAAAACGTGCGACAAATTTTGAATATTATATGTTCTTGCAGAGCGAATAGAATCTATATTGTCAGCTCAAAATGGGTTAAAAAAAAGCTACATTTCTGCATTATATTACATTTCAATTCAGGAAAACTTCTGAGTGTGCTGTAAGATGGGTGTTTGTAGTCGCGCGCTGAAATTAACTTCAGGGTCAATGAACCGTCGGAATTCTGTGGAAAGTTTTTTTTTTTTTTTTTTTTTTTTTGGTTGAAGGCAAGAGTTGATATAGATGGTTGATATGACTGTGTGTGTGTGTGGTGTGTGTGTGTGTGGGTGTGTGTGTGTGTTGGTGTGTGTGTGTGTGTGTGTGTGTGTGTGTGTGTGTGTGTGGTGTGTGTGTGTGTTGGGTAAGGGGGTACGAGAGTGACTCAACCCCTGTTTGTTTTGCTCACTAGTCCAGCCAATTACAGCTCGGTCTGAGTGCCAGCTATTTACTGTGCGCACGCACGCACGCAACGCACGGCACGCACGCACGCACGCACGCACGCACGCACGCACACACACACACACACACACACACACACACACACACAGAGAATGATGGATCATTCTCATGTTGTGTAGCTGACCTCTCGCTGACCACAGCCCTGCTGCGTGTTTCTGGGTTTAGACAGATAGTGATGAAGCAGCAGCTTAATAGGAGCTATCTATATCACTGCCACATAGAGCACTCTCGGTATTACAGCACGCACACACACACACACACACACACACACACACACACACACACACACACACACACACACACACACTCACACACACACACACACACACACACACAGACTCACACACAACACACAGACTCACACACAACACACACATCCACAAGAACATACTGTAAGAGTGACACAATGTCTATCTTTCTCTCTCTATTATTCCCCTCCATCTCTCAGCCCTCCATCTCTGTTTTGCAGAAGTCTTGGCTTGTGGCTCTTGAGGTGTTGTGCTGCGTACGTGTATTGTATGAGACTGTGTCTGTGTTAGTAAGTGCTGTTGGATATGTGGAAGACCGTGAGACTGTGTACGCGGTGTCAGAAACAAGCCCATAGCCATGTGTGTACTGTGCACATGGAAGCCGCATCTTGTCATCAATAGAAGTGGTTGCTAAGTCCAAAAACTTTCCTTGCTTCTGTGATTTTCAACCTTTTTCATACCAGGGCCCACTATTTATTCAGAATGTGAGCTACGGACCACCATTTGATGACATTTTATCCTCACAGACCCCAGATTTGTTTTGCTTTTGTCCACAATTCCAGGCTGGATTTCGGAGAAAACAAGAGTCAAACTTACAGATCAAAATGACCATTAATCTTCTACATTCTCTAGTTGTGTAGACTTGGACCAATTCAGATGATGACTCTCTAACTCTTAACTCATTTTTCGCTCTCAAAGAGTTACATCTGCTTAAACCAACTTTCCATCATTAGCCTGGGGACCACCTGGAATCTTCTCAGGGACCACTGGTGGTCCACGGACCACCTGTTGAAAACCCAATACATAATACAAAACAGAAAATAGCCGTTCTACAAGGCCAAACATCGACCCTCTATACCAATATGTATCTAATGTGTAACTTGCAAATTTGGTCCGCTTTGTAGCTTTTTAATAGCTTTTATTCCACCGCAGTTCTCCTGCTTTGTGTCGATCCTTCAGCGAAAAAAATAAAGAAATATTATACAGTATATTTCCATTTTTAGCCTGTACTGGCTATAGTGGGAGTGCAAGGCTCTCTAAGGATGCCAATGTCAGTGGGTTCAAACCTCTGTGGTCCAGTCGTATATCCAGCGGGGCTGGTTGGCTCCATGAGCCTGATATTGGTACATTGCTGCGTGCTGGAAACAAATGATATTTAAGCTCATAGTGTGTTGCACGGTAACGCGCTATACGAGCTTCTAGAGCGGCTGTGAGCTTATAGATCGGCCGCTGTTTTCTCTCGCGCGCGCATGCTCTCTTTCTCTGCCTGTCTCAGAGTTATTATTATAATCGCATTATTTCTTATGAAGGACCTTGAGTTAGTGGTAGCAAGCTGTTCCATATAGACAACATCATGACCCTGGCCCATTTTACTGTAGCACGGACCACTGCACGGCCTTCACCGACATACTGTACCGTAGGTGTTATTATCGCACAAGTATTGCAGTTGCACATCTACACTATGGGCCTATGCCTGGAAACTTTACCTGTTTGTCTGCCGTTCTGTCACAATAGCACAACACGCGCACACTTGCATTTTGCAGAGGTTCTAAATGACTATCTGATCGGTCTCTAGATCCGAGCAGTAAAAAGCTGCATGCACACATAAGTGTCTTGTTGAAGACATCGATAATGGGTTTGAAGACATCTATAATGGGTTTATTTCGTCGCATCGTAGTGACTCGTGACTCGAGTTCACTCAGTGGGGTGCCGAGTGGCTTAGTCTGAGACAAATCAGTCAAATCACGTGTGAGATCGGGACAGAGTGAATGAAAATGTGGACTCAATACAGGCCCAATGTAACTTTTCCCAATAGGGGGGGCAGGCGAAAATGGTATGGGGGCGTATTCCTCGCCCGTGTCGCTACGTGCCACGGCAAGGAAGCCCCCATACCATTTTAGACTTTTATTAGGCAAGCAAGCATCAATAATACCATTAGCATCAACAGACACGCAGCATACTGTACATACAGCTAAAGGTCTGACTCAAGAGTTTTCAATCCGTGCGTTTCTAAGAAGTTAGTTTTTTTCCTGGAGATCATTCAATCAATCAATCAAAACTTATTTGTATAGCACATTTCATACAACAAGTGCAACACAATGTGCTTCACAGAAAAGATGAGAACAGGAAAGGGATACAGGGGAAAGAAAACTAGATAAATAGTATTAAATTAATAAGCAAAAGCAATGCTGAAAAGGTATGTTTTTAAGGGAAAGGGAGGTAAGAAGAAAATCTCCCTGTGACATCATACCTATGACAGGCAGAGTAAAATGGCACCCCCAATGGCGCCCCAGGCAACTGCCTAGTCTGCCTAATGGAAGGAACGCCCCTGGGATGAGATCAGTAGAGCTCTCTCATTATAGGCCCAGCACTGAGCTCTCTCTCTCTCTCTCTCTCTCTTTCTCTCTCTCTCTCTCTCTCTGTCTCTGTCTCTGTCTCTCTCTCTCTCTGTCCTCTCTGTCTCTGTCTCTGTCTCTGTCCTTCTCTCTCTCTCTGTCTCTCTGTCTCTCTGTCTCTGTCTCTGTCTCTCTCTCTGTCTCTCTCTCTCTCTCTGTCTCTCTCTCTCTCTGTCTCTCTGTCTCTCTGTCTGTCTCTCTCTCTCTCTCTCTCTCTCTCTCTCTCTCTCTCTTCTCTCTCTCTCTCTCTCTCCCCCTCCCACACTGCGTGGTGCAGCTATGTCGACAGACAGGACATGGTGCCTCAGCATGTGGCTGACAGCTTGCTTGTTGAAGCTTTTGTGACACTCCACTGACTGACAAATTGGAGGCTTTTCATTGCAGAGAAGTCCTTCTTTTTGTACACCGCTTTGTATCCACATGTTGGTGTCTGTGTGTGTGTGTGTGTGTGTGTGCGACACGTGCATGCTTATGTTTTTTTGGTTTGGAGCCATTTTCAGATACTTTCAAAAAGGTTTGCAAATTGCTCATTCAATAGGGTGCATGTTTTTGATTTGGTGTGTGTTTTGTGTTGATTGTCGATGCGATGATGGATGGCGATGTGATGGCATGTAACGTTGGCCGAGCTTTCATGTGTGATTTTTTTGAAGGTAAAGAAGGGATGTATAATAGGTGGGGCCAGGTTAAGGGTAAGGAGATATTTTGTTTATGGGAGTTTTTTCTCCTATATAGAAATTGGTATTAAAGAAATGGGATAGATTGGTAAGAATTTGGTGTTGTAAGAAGGAATGAAATTATGTTATGGTTGGTTAATTTGAGGTAAAGGTATTTACACATCTAAAGGACCTAATTTTTTTTAATTTACACATTTAAAATGTAAATAGATTGTTATTTTTGTGGTACCACAGCTATTTTCCTAAATTAGTCAGAGAGATATATCAAGTTTTGGTTTGTTGGGGGTGGCTAAAGAAATAATATGGGTGGAATGAAAATGGTGATGTTGAACTGCTCTAGCAATCTAGTGCATCTTGTAAGTGCCACTAGTTTTTTGGATTTTGTTGGGGAACAGTGGACAGACAGACAGACAGAACAAACAGGACAGACAGGACAGACACAGACAGACAGGACGAGACAGACAGACAGACAGACAGACAGACAGACAACAGGGACCACAGACATTATTATTTATTATTATTGGTATTATCAGCACTCAGTATGTGGTGTTGCTGTTGAAGGCAGTGTGGGTATTATTTTATTATGCATGGAGGGGACAGCTCTAACAAGGACATTTTAATTGGTATTACAGGGTGTGTGTGTTGTGTGTGTGTGTGTGTGTGGTGTGTGTGTGTGTGTTGTGTGTGTTTTGTGTGTGTGTGTGTGTGTGTGGGGTGTGGTGTGTGTGTGTGTGTGTGTGTGTGTGTGTGGTGGTGTGTGTGGTGTGTGGGGGGGGGGGGGGGGGGGGGGGGGGGGGGGGGGGGGGGGGGGTGGGGTGAATGCCTGTATGGGATTGAGATTATTGATATCATCATCAGGCATTCAATCAGCGGCATTCAAGCGTTCTAAAATAGTATAGAGTAAGCAGTGCTGTTATTATTTATCTCATTTGGTTAAGTTAACCATCCAGAAACTAATGAAAGTACTTTCGCCTTGATCTTCCGTGTAGTCACTTCTTACTTCTCTTCGTTAAAAGGTGCAGAACCTGCCATTACATATAAATCAGTGGTTTTCAACCAGTGGTCCGGGGAGCACAAGTGGTCCTTGAGAGGGTTCCAGGTGTTCCCCCAGGCTAAATGATGGGGAGTTGGTTAACCAGATGGTAACCAGAAAAATGAAAACAATTTGGTTTCATTTTACACTCAAGAGTTAAAATATTCATCATCTGAATTAGCCCCAAGTCTACACAACTATAGAGAATGTAGAAGATGAATGGTCATTTTTGATCTGTATGTTTGCCTGTTTGTTTTTTCTCCGAAATCCACCTGGAATTGTGGACAAAAGCAAGAGAAATCTTTAGTTTTAGGGTCTGTGGGGTTAATTCTGAATAGTTGCTATGAAAAATGTTGAAAACCACAGATATAAATCACTGAACTGCTGGCAGTTGTGTTTGAGCGATCACAGACAGTGTATTATATTCTGCTAGTAGCAGAGATGGTGGAGATGTCGGTGAGGAGGGGGCCAGTGTACAGCCAGTATTTTGTTGTTTGTAACAACTCAACAGACCAACAACATTTATTTTTTACAAGGACATGACTGGTTATGTTTCCATCGCTGTTGCGCTTGGGGTGTTCGGATGTCCTCTGTGGTTTTATTTTTGAACCCCCCCCCCCACACACACACACACAAAATGATGTACGTATTCATAGATCCTAATAATATCCTAGAATGCTAATGTGGGCTAAGATGGAGCAACAGCCCAGAGCCTTTAGGGACATTTTTTTGGGGAGGAGGAGAAATTAGTCGCTGCGTACGTTGGTGGAACAGAGGTGACTTTTTGTAAGGATTATAGGGAAAAGCGACTAACTAATAAATGCACTCTTTGTACTTTGTGCGCGTTTCTACTTTTCATTGGGTTTGTGTGCGTGTGTGTGTGTGGTTTTGTTGTGTTTCTTCCCGCCGGCATGCACGCACACACACACACGCACACACACACCAACACACACACACACACACACACACACACACACACACACACACCACACACACACACACACACACACACACACACACACACAACACACACACACAACACACACACACAACACACACACACACACACACACAGGCTTCCCAAGGACGTGTTTGGTGGTGTCCCAAGGGCAGAATTGAGGTGTATCAAACGGAAACACTTTGGTCTTTACCATGCATGAACACATTCTCTCTCTCTCTCTCTCTCCTCTCTCTCTCTCTTCTCCCTCCTCTCTCTCTCTCTCTCTCTCTCTCTCTCTCATAATTCAACGCAGTTTCATTAAACATCAAATGTCAACAGGTTGTCCCAAGACACTTTGCATACATTATCATCAAGTGGTGGAAACCTCATATGTCCACAGGAGTTACTTTTGAGGTCTTGTCGTTGGCCTACTTTTGTACTTCAAGTCGGTTAACTCTGCATATTTCTACATTGTTTGTCATATTGATACCCAAATGCTTGCTCATGAGATGCATTGAGAGGGAAGTGAATTGTGAGCCTTTTGGGCTTCCTTGAATAAACCTAAGTCAAAGAAACAAACTGAGACTGCATGAGACTGCACATTGGTCCCACTACTACCCTATTCACACACAAAGCCATATGGTTGGAGTATAATGCAATCTCTGACGAGACAAGAGCTTTGACACAATCGAAATGTGTCAATACGAGTGCAGGTTGACAAGGTACAACCACCCCATTTGTACATAATCCACAATTTTTTATATTATGTTTTTATATTAAACCATCTCGTCCTGACATTGTAGATTCCACAAAACATTCGCTCTGAAAGAACATGCTGAAAGATTTGTGCTGCATTCTCACATTCGCCCTAAAAATGGCAGCCGTGAACGCCTGCTATTTTTCAGTGAAAGTCACATCATTATGTTGATAATAGTCAAAAAGAAAAGGTTTAGTATGAAATTCTGCATCAAAACAAAACATGAACGCACTGTTTCTGTAACTACCAGAATCCTTAAAGAGGGCGCTGTGATTTTTGTATTTTTTTTTTCTCTCAATTTGGTACATGTTTAATAGGTGACAGTATTTATGTGCAATGATGTCTTCCCCTTTGTATTTAGGGTTTCTTCCTGGGGCTGAACCTTTCCAGGCAAACGGGCCAATGAAAAAAAACTTTATAGTGACATCATGTGTTCAGCCCCTCGCCTAACTCCTCCCCCTTTATCATGCAACTAAAGCTGTGGGCGTGGCTTCAGTTCAGCTGGATCTCCACCCATCACCACCCACCAGGCAAACCAGGCATACTTAATGAACTGGTAGGGTGGAATCATGCAAAAATGACAGTTTAACTTACCTTTAATATAACATTAAACCTTATTATGTTTTAGGGTAGAAAAAAATCATTGCACTCCATCTTTAAAAGCATGCATGGACAAACAGTGCGTGAAATGCATTTACACACACAGGAGCATGCCAGCATGCTTTGAGCAGCGAGGTTTATACGATTTATATATATTTTCTCATTATTATTATTTTTAAATTGCAGCTCCATTGAGCCTCATAGCTATAGGTTATGAGTTTCCCCTCTGATAGAGCGGCACCAATTAAAACCCAGCCGAATTAATGCCCTAAGCAAATTCACTTACCCTTTAGTGTGTGTGGTGTGTGTGTGTGTGTGTGTGTGTGTTGTGTGTGTGTGTGTGTGTGTGTGTGTGTGTGTGTGTGTGTGTGTGTGTGTGTGTGTGTGTGTGTGTGTGTGTGTGTGTGTTGTGTGTGTGTGTTGTGGTGTGTGTGTGTTCATTATCTTTTGAAGTTCAGCCTTCATAGACATGCAGCATGCATGATCAACTGTCAGCCCAGGGAGCCCACATACAATCCCCTCCTTCACTCAATACGGCCCGCAGTATTAGTGGAATACTGATATAATATTTATCACAGACTGTACCACGTTAATTGCTTTTCTCGATATTAGTAGCATAATGATTAGTATTGTGTATTATGTCCAATGTACTGGTATTTGTATCGTACAAGTACGGTAACTAAAGCCGTTTGAAATATATACCACTATACCAGTATCAAAAATATATATTTTGCATCTAGTGTTGCGCTCGTTACTTTTACAAAAGCAACTAATTACTGTTATTGTTACTTCATTTCAAAAGGGTTTTACTTTACAGTTACTTTATAGTACTTACAAACAAAAAGTATTGTGTTACTGTGGAAAGTAACTTTTTCGTTACTATCTATCTATCTATCTATCTATCTATCTATCTATCTATCTATCTATCTATCTATCTATCTATCTATCTATCTATCTATCTATCTATCTATCTATCTATCTATCTATCTATCTATCTATCTATCTATCTATCTATCTATTTCAACTAATGTCAAACCTTTACTTGCTTATAAAAGGGCTGCCTTATAGCCTTAACTCCTTGGTAGCCATTTTACCAGCCTGTACATTGAGGACGCTTATGAGGCATCCTAACCAGATACCCGAACCACCTTAGAATCGGTGGCTCTACTCCATGTCTCTCCTGTGTGTCCAAAAATCTCACTTCATCTCTAAGGAGATCCTCCCAACCACACAACGGAGACGGGCGGCTTGTATTCACGACCTTATTCTTTCGGTCACGACCCACCCTTCATGAGTGTAGATGGTAGTGGGAACGAAGCTTGCTGCTCGGTTAGATAGAGAGATTTGCCTTCTGGCTCAACTCTCTTTGGGTCACATAAGGGCGATACAGCGACCACAATACCCCTCGTGCCGCTTTGATTCTCGCGGCTAATCTCCTCCTCCGTCCTTGCCTCACTCGTGAACATGACCCTGAGTTACTTAAAGTCCTTACCCAGGCCTGGGGGACTTTTTGATATCAAATCCAAACAAAATTGTACCATGCACACTTTTACTTTAGAGCATTTGCAAAAAAATAACTCTCAGACACACACACACTCATTCTCTCGCAAAGCCTTAATAAATCGAGAACAAATCGCGTCGGGGTCTCTGTTGGTTGGTTTGCAGGGACGGTGGCCCACCTCTCTCTCTCTCTCTCTCTCTGTTTGCATTTAAGGCCCTTGAAAACGGAGACATTATGCAGATGGCAGTAGTTGCGTGATGTGAACTCGCTGTGACTTGTGCTTTGGTTTGTTTTCATTCCGCCCACTCCATCGGCGAGGAGTCGGAGAGGAGAGGAGTGGAGTGATACTTCAAAGCCCAGCACTCTTGATCAAAGCGCCGTGGCCCGGCCTGCGTTATGCATACATAAAGCATCGCTGCAAAAACCTCACCAACAAAGGCAGGTCGGTCGGTCGCGCCGACACAGACTGGCACATACCTGTCGGGGGAGGGGGAGGGGGTGGGGGATTCTAACTACATGTACTCGAGTACCATGGGGCGAACGTTTCTTCCAGAGAAGAGCTCCAGGGACATGATAACTTAACACTTCTGTTGCCGATTAATTTCTCATAATTCGAGGCATGATAGTGGGCCAGCATATGAGGCAGAATTTACTCTCTCAAACCCACCGCCAATATCGAGACATAATCATACGTTGAACGGGCGATGGTCGAACACTGGGTGGGGCAACGTTGGCCAAAAGGATACATATAATTAAGCTTTTCGGACGATACTTGGGCGATTTAGGCTACAGCCAAGGGAATTCAACTGTCACTCGCCACCGGCTGTTCAAACGATATAAACCGACTGCTATCGGCCGCAATGCCAGTTACCTTTTTTTTCAATATTAAATGCTTACATTACTTCTGTTACACAGTTTTAACTGGCAACTATTATCGTACTTTTGTTCCACAACAGTTTACCTATAGGTAAGCTCCTCCCCAAACTCCTATGGTCCAATCACAGCTAAGCACATGAACTTTCACAGCTTGCATTGTGGAGTTGATAATTATCACAAAACATCCATTAACCATGCCTGCTCTTTATGCTTGGGTGTTGATTTATTCAAAAATCCACACAAAAGGCCAACAGTTCAAAACAGTTTGGCAGTGTCTTCCTACGTTGTTAGACGAGAACATGCCCAAATTAGAGATGGTGGGTTGAAAGTGTTTAAACCTTTGAATTAACACTGAACTGCGTGTGCGTGTGCGTGTGCGTGTGTGTGTGTGTGTGTGTGTGTGTGTTGTGTGTGTGTGTGTGTGTGTGTGTGTTGTGTGTGTGTGCGTGTGTGCGCGTGTGAGAAAGCAGCATGTTTTTTTTTATTGTTTTAGTTGTTAGTTTGTTTTTTAACAGAAACAAAGGGTGACTGGAGAGAAAAAGGAGGAAATAAATAATGAAAAGAATGAATAATGAACATCTCCCTAAAATAATGGCCTGAGTCATTTTGTGGGGAATTAATATATTTCTTTCCGTGAATCTGGTCAAGGCCTGGTATTCTCACTGTAGTTCACTGCAGCAAGTTACAACGTGACACATTACAATTTGGTGATTTTTTTTTTTTACCCGGACAATTTGTATATTTTTGCAATGAGGTAGGCGTATCCTTCAGTAGCGCCTCATGATGCTCAGTATAGAATGTAGGTTTGTTTCCCTGCACACAGCCTTAGTTTTGATTTCTCCAGGAGGTTTTGGGTAGATTTTGTTTAGTGATAGGATGAAAAAAATCCCTTTTTTTTTTTTTTTTTTTTTTTAGTTTTTTTTTTTTAGTTTTTTTTGTGAAAAGTCATGATGAAATATGAAAGAAGAGTACCCCACATTGCCATGTATTCTGATGAGAAATATTTTTTATTAAATAATTTACATTGGGTAAAATATACCTGTGTTTAGTGATGGAGTAACAGAAATTGTGTGAGTGTTCTAGGGATGTATAATAACTTTGTTATTACCCTATTGGCCTGAATATAAGACTATTTTTTTTTCCCAATGGAAATATCTCAAAAATGGAGTCGTCTTATATTCAGGGGTTATACTATTTGACATTTAATGTTATTTTTTCTGTAAATGGGTCTTGGAAAATGAGGGTCGTCTTATACTGTAAATGGGTCGTCTTATATTCGGGACAATACGGTATGTAACTTATAGATCTGCTATCGTTATTATTTAAACACGAAAACATATGCAGATCTTTGTATGTCCTGGACATAACAGACACACACACACACACACACACACACACACACACACACACACACACACACACACACACACACACACACACACACACACACACACACACACACACACACACACACACACACAAACCCTCATTGGCATTGGTCCGCTGCTGTAATTAGCTGTGCCATCTGCTGCGTTCCAGTCCGGTCATGGAAGCAGTCTGCGGTGGATAAGTGGCATCCTGGGAACAGGCTAGATGAGCGCTGGTTCAAGTCCCCCCAAGTTCTCCCCGGCCTATATGTGGGCAAGTGTCCTTCGGGCAAGGCACTTAACCCCTAAACTGCACCCCGGGTACTGTATCATTGTACCCTGCCAACATCGATTCAGTCTGTGGTATGCCACTATAGACTACTTTTTATGTTGAAGACTCTCAAAATTAACCAGAAGCAAAATCGCCCAAAAACCCAATGTTGGCTACTGTCTAATTTAAGATTCAAGAAATGTATTGCCATGTCAACAGCAGGTTGTTGATAGGAATTTGTCTTGTTCCATGCCCAACATATAAGACAACAAGAAGACGGTATAGTGCAAAGACCAGCAGCATGGCAATGACATATGGTTGTTCAAGTACTAATTGCATTGCATGTTGTTACATACATGCATTATTACAGCTGTGAACTAGTGAGACAAGTTCAAATGTCTAATAGCTACAGGGTCAGTTCTATCTCTGAAGTGAGGTGTTGTAGCCTGACTTCAGTCTGAATTGTCATTCCGTTTCACTTCATTATTCAGACTGAAGTCCCTCTGTACTACAGCAGTTTCTGGGATGGGCGTGATCAAAGCAGCAGTCTTCACGGTGATTGGTTCATACCAACCCATATCAATATTGGGAAACCAGACAACGTTGCTAACTAAACAAACACAGCCGACGAGCGTTACTAGCATGTGAACAAAAGCAGTAAAATATGTCGATGATGATGATGTTTATAAAACCTAAAGCCTGACGCTTCTTTAAAGAGTAATAAAGTGAAACGAAGTGAGTGACAGGGCTGTTGGCCAATCAGGTGCTGGGCATGGATTTCCAATCGACAAAAACGGCCCCAAAGGCAAGGAAGCCAGTCCTTGAATCACAAAGAAAAAATAAGGTAGTATTTTTAAGGTGCTGATTCAGGGCTGAGCCAGGCTAGAGGTGTTGAGCAAGGTGAGTGAGTTAATGGGACCCATAGTTGGGGATGGAAAAATGTGGAGTACAATGGGGGAAATAAGTATTTGACACGCTGATGATTTTGTAAGTTTTCATGGTTAGAATGAAATGAGCACTCTGTCATTTTTATGGTACTTTTATTTGAACAAATAGAGGCAGAATATCAACAAAAATGTCCACAAGAAAACATTTTTTAAAGGTTATGAATTAATTTGCGTTAGATCTGGTGAAATAAGTATTGGATACCCAAGCACAGTCTGACTTCGTACTTGGTGGAGAAACCTTTGTGGCAAGCACAGTAGTCAGAAGTTTCTTGTAGTTGGTCACCAAGTTTGCGCACATCTCAGGAGGGGTTTTGGTCCACTCCTTTTTAGAGATCCTCTCCAAATCCTCAAGTTTTCGAGGGTGTTGCATTCCAACTCCAAGCTTCAGCACCCTCCATAGATTTTCCATAGGATTAAGGTCTGGAGACTGGTTAGACCACTCCATAACCTTAATATGCTTCTTCTTGAGTCACTCCTTTGTTGCCTTGACTGTATGTTTTGGTTCGTTGTCATGCTGGAAGACCGAGCCACGACCCATCTTCAGTGGTCTGGCTGAGGAAAGGAGGTTCTTGTCCAAGATGTTGCCCCCATCCATCGACCTCACAATGCGGTAAAGTCGCCCTGTACCCTTAGCAGAGAAACAGCTTCAAAGCACAATGTTTCCAACTCCATGCCTGACAGTGGGGATGATGGTGTTAATGATTTGAAGGCAACACACTACATATTGAAATCCTGCAATGCCCGCAATGTCCCCTTGCTCAAGAACCCACATAGAGGCCTGTCTAAAGTTTGCCAATGAACACCTAAATGATTCAAAGCAGGCTGGGGGTCATGTGATGTGGTCAAATAAGACCAAAATTGAACTCTTTCGCATCAATTTGACTCATCGTGTTTGGAGGAAGAGAAATGCTGAATACAAACCCAACACCACCATTCCCACCGTCAAGCATGGATGTGGAAACATTATTCTTTTGGGCTGTTTCTCTGCTAAGGTACAGGGTAACTTCACCGCATTGTGTGGCTGATGGATGTGGCCATGAGGACTGAAGATGGGTCGTGGCTGGTCTTCCAGCATGACAACAAACCAAAACATACGGTCAAGGCAACAAAAGGAGTGACTCAAGAAGAAGCATAAGAAGGTTATGGAGTGGTCTAACCAGTCTCCAGACCTTAATCCTATGGAAAATCTATGGAGGGTGCTGAAGCTTCGAGTTGGAAAGCAACACCCTCGAAAACTTGAGGATTTGGAGAGGATCTCTAAAAAGGAGTGGACCAAACCCCTCCTGAGATGTGCGCAAACTTGGTGACCAACTACAAGAAACTTCTGACAACTGTGCTTGCCCTCAAAGGTTTCTCCACCAAGTACGAAGTCAGACTGTGCTTGGGTATCCAATACTTATTTCACAGATCTAACGCAGATTAATTCATAACCTTTAAAAAATGTTTTCTTGTGGACATTTTTGTTGATATTCTGCCTCTATTTGTTCAAATAAAAGTACCATAAAAATGACAGAGTGCTCATTTCATTCTAACCATGAAAACTTACAAAATCATCAGCGTGTCAAATACTTATTTCCCCCATT